>CM062804.1:1376784558-1377017058 GCA_031772625.1 Pinus tabuliformis | reverse complement strand
AAGTAGTGGATTCACCTATTCAAGGTCCACAAAAGATAGTCATAAACGTTCACGGAGGTATAGGAGTTTATTCACGGTAGTTATATCGATAAGCCCTAAAGGATTATCAATCCACACGAAGGAAGATTTAGGGCATAAAATGACATCACGCTCATCTCTGGGTGCGGAAATTTGGTTCCAGCATCCCCCCATACTGCTTTAGGTGAGACTTCAGTACGTGCTCCACGGATTGATGCCAAAAGGGCCAGTAGTGTAGGGATCTGTTTGGCACAACTAGCTCTAAACCTGGGTCAAGACCCACTAAGCCAACACTTACCTCGGATCTACAGCGAGCCTTCCTTTCCTCCTCATTTTCAAGTTCCAATTCTAGCTCCAAACGTTATAATTAGAACCTGCACATACAACTAAAATAAGCAAAGGATCCACAATATCCATGTAGCATAGTATAACATTTGCATTCAATGAATCAACAAGGCATTGAAATACATGAATGTAACATAACACAACAAATATGGGAAAACAATATACTCTTTGTATTAATAGATATAGGAGATAGTTTACAACCATAAATAGAATATGAATTTGTAGATTTCTCCCCAAGTTGACTTGTCCTTCCTTGTCACAAATCACACCTCAACACCAACCCTAATGCATAAAATTGATGAGTCTTTAAGTTCAAACTAGCAACATGAGGGCACTGGCGATCTCCAAAATCCAACCCAGACCTTATGGGAGGCAGTAAATTTATAAGAGGAGGTCGTATATTGAAAATTCTTATCCAATTACCAATCTAGGCTTGAGATCCACATATGAGGGGAAGATGAGCTCAAGGGACAAGAGATAAGGTCTCTAAGATAGGATTCAATATCTCTATCCATGGTAAATGGTGAAAACTACCTTGGAAGCTTCTAGAAGAGGAAAATTTGGAAATATTTTTTAATTTTCTTGAATTTCTAGAATCATCACACCTTGCAAAAGGGAGCAACAAGTGTTAATCAACACAGGTGAACAAGTATGCAACATGCATTGAATGTAGGTGACTAAGGAGGCAAGGTACGCTAGGGCTAAAAATAGTGTTTTTGAGCTAATTGTCCCAAAAAATCATACTTTTTGAATAAGTGATGCTTAGGGATTTGTGAAGGGATGATGAAAAAATGTTCAAGGATGCTGAATGATCTAGTTTGCATGCCTATTGACCATATATGATAAAATGGCCTGTAATAAACATCAAAATTGAATTTGATAAAATCTGGGGTGTGATGAAGCCAAAAAGGTTAACAGGAATAATATAAATGAGAGGGGATCTTTGAGGGGAAGACATAGGGAGGGGATATGGAGAGGGACATGAAAATTGAGGATTCAACAAGGGCCATGTGCCAATCCACTCGCTACAAGGAGATTTCCATATTAGTTTCCTTAATATTCTTGCGAATCACTTGGCAGAGTTGTGGTTTCATTCCTTGAGGCTCCCTTAAATATTATGTGGTTCCTTTCCTTCCATTATTCCCATAGAAGAAACAACGGTAAGGGTATCCAAGCTCTAGTGATAATTGGGATTTTAAAAGTTGATGAACTCTAGGAAAAAATTATACCAATCACATCAACAGGTGGATTGTAATCTAATTGTTTGAAGTTGATTAATACTTTTGTCCATATTTCCTAAGAAAAGAGACACACATTAAGGATGTGAATTGTGGCTTCTTATTATTGTTTGCAGAGGAAACAATGAGAGTATCATTCAAAACCATGCATTTGGGTTTTATCTTAGGTTAAAGTTTTCTCCAAGAAAAGATCCATAAAAAAATTATTACCTTTTCCCAAAGACCTTTCTACCATATACGAGTCCATATCTCTTCTTTGGGGAAATCTACTAAATTTCTTGTGAGACTATAAGCTTCCTTTTTTGTGAGTTGAATTGAGGGTTTATATCCCCATCAAAGGAAGTAAACGTCATCCTAATCATGGATTTTTGGCTTTGTTAGCTCCCATTGAACGAATTCCAAATCCTCCTCATGTATATGAAAGCCCCAATATCCTTGCTCTTTCCATGAATGCCAATTACCATCACTGGGTTGATCCCTCCAGTAATGTTTCACTTGAGTGTAATGTTAAGCTTCCATTGATGAAACGATTAGTTTTAGTCCCTTCTCAGAGGAGATATTTGGGAGTTGCTACCAAGAATCAGTGAAAATTTTGACTAGGCCACCATTGTGAGTTTCCTAGAAATAGTGATATTCAATGAGATCCTTATTGTTCTTTGCTAGGTTCAAAATAAAAGAGCTTAATGTGTGATTATTCCTATAGAGTTTGGAGATCATGTTGAGCCATTGATTGTAATTATGTCCCAAATTGACTTCCAAAAATCACGTCCCCCCTTGAAGCCAATGCCACTGAATTTTAGTTCCCATGAAATTATTGAGCATTTTTGGATCACTAACTCCCAATCCACCTCTTGATTTTTGGAGACATAACATATTCCAAGCCACCAATGCCAACTTTTGTTCCCTGGTTGCACCTCCCCAGAGAAAGGAGTGAAACAAATTGTGAAGCATAGAACACCTTTTAGAGTTGCGGGAGCTAAAATTTTATAGATTGGGAGTGATTGAAGAACTAATTTGAGGAGAAGCAATATAACAAGAAAATTTAAGGCTATAAAGGTCCATTTATTCAACTTAGTGGACATTTGTTCTAAAAAGTCTCTCTAGTGGATTGTTTTCAAATAGTTTTCCATAAGAGGGACACCCAAATAGATGATCGAAAGAGAGGCATAGGAGAAACCTAATAGATGGGAAATATGGGCTTGAATACTGGTATGGGTATTAAACAAGAAGACTTGGGACATGGATGGATTAATTTCAGTGCTAGGAGGCAACATATAATCATTCAAAAAGCACTTAAAGGTTAACTTTCCTGACTAAAGTCTCACTCCATAACATAGTATCATATACGAACTATTGATGGGTTATAGGGGGCAATGAGTTGTTGATACAAATGCCTCACAACTCACTATTAAATAAAGAGACTCTAATATATTGACTAAGACATTCAACCGAAAGGAAAAAAGTAAAGGGGGAGAGAGGATCCCCTTGGTAGATACCTCAAGAGGTGTTAAAGGTGGAGGAGGGGGAACCAATGATAATGATAGAGAATAAAGTGGAGAATAAGGAAGCCACTCAATTAGCCTAGTCATCCTAGAACCTAAAGTATTTTAGAGTTTGGAAGAGGAAATACCAAATTAGATTATCAAACACTTTTGAAAATTCTAACTTGGTTATCATACCTGATTTTATGAATTTTTTCATGGTATCTATGAGCTCATGTGCTACAATGATTCCATATAAAATTTGTTTCCCCTCTACATATCCAAACTTCTCCTTGGATATGAGCGTAGAAAACAAAGGATTAAGCTAATTGGAAATGACCTTTGAGAGGATCTTGCACACCACATTGCAGAGTGTGATGGGTACGAAGCCACTTGGATCTATGGCTAGAGAGGATTTGGAAGCATGAGTGAGGAAGGTAGAATTTAGTGTCGAGAGGATAGAATGCCTCCTTCGAGACTCTTCCACAACCACTAGCATCTCTTCACCTAAGAAAGTCTAACCTACTTAAAAGAAGTTAGAGGTAAATCTATCCAAACTTGGAGCCTTATTTTCAGGAAAGATCAATACAACTTCCTTGACTTCATGTAGGGTGATTTCATTCATTAGAGTATCATTTTGATCTTTTGTGTCCAACTTTGGAATGTGAGCAATTATTTTTCCCATAACTTGCATTATATTGTGGTCGAGTTCCTTAAGGAGATTGTTGTAGTATGTAATGAGCTCTTTTTCAATATCTCAGTGGTTGGTAAGCCATTTTTCAGACTGTGAGGTAAGAGAGAAGATACGATTTATTTTATTTTAAATTTTTATTAGCTTTATTTATTTAATTTTTATTTCTAATTTTTAATTTATTTTTTATTTTGTATTATAATGGTTTTTTTCCCTCACTTTTCTAAATAAAATTTTATTTTCCCTCTTTGATATTTTTTCAAATAAAAAGGTGATATATATATATATATATATATATATATATATATATATATATATATATATATATATATATATATAATTCACTCAAATTATTTGAAAAAAAATAATAATAATTAAACACAAATTATGTTATGTTATTTTTAGATTTATAGTCGACCTTATGATTTTTATTTTCGACAATATCTATAGTTAAGATCATAAGGTCAATTAAATGGTAATTTAACCCAAAAAATAAAATAGAATAGAATAAAAGTTAGACAATTTTGAGAAAACACTTAAAAAAAACATTTAAAAAATGGAAAAAAAAAAACAAGAATCTAGACAAAATTGAAGTGTTGATTTTCAAGGTATTTCATAATCATGATATTTGTTTTGTAATGAAGCGGTTGAAAAGTGTTTGAATTTTAACCCTAAAAAAAGAGGGGGATGATGTTGCATCGCCACATTTGCATTTCAATGTATTTTTTCATGTATTTTGTAGTCATGATATTTGGTCTTTAATGCCATGATTGAAACACCTTTGAATTTCAATCTTGGAAAGAAAAATACATGATATTGCATCACCACTTTCGCATGTCAACATGGTTTTTCATGTCTTTTGTAATCATGATCTTTGGTTTTTAATTTAATGGCTAAAAAATGTTGGAATTTCAACCCTGAATTGAAAAAAGGATGATGTTGCATCAACACTTTTCAAAACCAACATGAAAATTAGTATTGGGTGTCACCTCCAAAAAAACAAGAACTAGATAAAGTTCTTATTAACTTGGGAACATTTTTAATAAATAAAATGCTCATCTAACAAAATCCTTTAGGGCCAATGGATACACAACCTCTCAAATTAATGAAGCTTTCTATAATTTCGAAAACCCTAAACCTAAAGATTTAGAACCATCTGCCCTCTAATGCCATCATTACTCTTCTTTATATTAATTAGACTATAGCTCAGGTTTCTAATATTTTATCTAATAAAGATATTAAAGTCATCTTTAAACCCTACATAACCCTTAAATACTTATTCTCATTAGCCAACGATAAATCGGACCCCTTTAAATATTCTAGTGTTTTGCTATTGATGAGTAGAGATTTCAAGCTTCACTACCGACACCCTCGAACCTCACTAAGCTAGTGAGGTAGTAAGACTAGGTCTGAGGTTTAATGCCCAAAAGTTATGCTAAAATTATTTACATTTTCATTTTACAAATAAAAGAAAGAAACCTATTTATGGATAATTTGTTTAGCGAAATGTAAGAAAATTAATTATCAAAGTATGATAAAATAAATGAAGCTAAGCGAATAGTTACATGTAATGTGGTGCATTAATGAACTAAAATTATAGTGAAATGGAGGAAAATAAATAGGTCACTTTACAGGAAAAGTTCTTACAAATCATGTCATATCAACCATAATATTGTACAGACACATGTGCAGATCTAATATAAAAACTAATAATAGCTTTTGCCATAAATATAAGAGAAATTTACCTTAGAACATAAAATACGTAAAAAAATTAATTGGAAAATGTATGCGAAAGATATCAATTATCAAGAACATTGATTTTATTTACCAAAATATAAGTACAATTTGTTTTTTCAACCAATTTCTGTGAAATTGTGACCAAAAATCACTTAAAAATATCTACAATGTAACATAACTCATACAATAGACACCAAAATGTCAAACACTAAAGTAAGATATAGCATTGGGTAGCATGGACTTTTTTTATAATACTGGACAATAATGTCTCTGTAAAAATCATACAAATTAGCATTGACATAAAGAACTACTAAAATTTCTAATAACAATAATTAATGCAAGAAATAATAACAACCTTAAGAAAAAGGTTAGAAATTAGGTGATCTCACTTTACCCCTTGTCACTCCTGAAAGGATTTCTGTTGTCACCAAAACAAGTAAGCTCTAGTACTTTTGAAATAATAAATTAGAGGAAGAAATGACAACTTCTAGAATTTATGCATACCTCTCCTCACTATATTTTTTTTCCTCTATTCCTTGCCTTCACTCTACTTTTATACCTCCCTTAGGTGGTTGGAGGGAAAAATTGTTTTTGAACTAATTATGTGTTAATATAAATTTCTTTTCTTTTTATTAGGAGAAGGCATTTAGGAGGGATTATTTTTCAAATTAATTTAATTTTATAAAGTAGGTGAGGTCCCCAACTATGTCAATGAAGTATCCATATTAACCTCGGAACTCTATAAATTTAAAATATGACATTATCGTTTAACATGACCACTTTAATAATCATGTGAATAAAGTGAGCCATCAACCATAAACATATAGACAATCAAGAATATCAAACTAACTTGTGTCTCCCATCATCATCAAAAATACGTTTTGTAGCCATGAGAATGTGTTGTCCCAATATATACCAATGTCAAAGTCTAAAAAACTATAAGAAAATTGAAAAAACCTATGTCAACATTAAAAAACTCAAAATAACTTAGGATCCTACTTGGACCAGCCAAACAGTAAGATTTATTTCCTTCTTTCTTCCCCCCTCCTTGTGTCTCTAAATGCATATTTTGTAAAGGATAATTATTTCTTCTCTTCTCGTTCAACCATAGGGATATGAGAGAGGGTATGGGAGGAAGTGGCCTCAAAAGGGGAGTGTACATGCATAACATGTGCATGTAGTTTTCCTACTACAAATTGTGTTGAGGGGAAGGAATGACAAGATGCATAGAGTGATGAGATATGGTGGGCCAATGAGCAAATCCTGAGGTAGGGCTGATAGGACTGGCCTCACGTACATCATTTTGAACTAGCTACTGTCGAGAACCTTAAGGTTTAGGAAATTCTACTATGCTTGGGTGAAGAAATGGCATGTTTTGAGATGCATGTGGTGTAGGCGGAGGGGGGCTCCAAGGTGCAAATGACCAATTTGAGTTAACTAGTTAAATTATTTTTAGTATGCATCAAAATGAATTGAAAATATAGTATTCTTATTTATACTATCTCTCCATGTCATTTTAATTCTCATATTCTATCTTGTTCAATTTTCCCTTGAGCCTTTACTAAAAAATCTCATGACCAAAACAATTTATTAGGTAGTTATCAACATTCTCATCATAGAGATATGATTGGAAAAATAAAGGACCACTTGAAATTATTTCTTTTATAGCTATGGAAATGTTTTGTGTAAATACAGCAAAAGGGAAAAACATATTTAATTAAAACTGGAAAGGAATACTTATGCATGAAACCCCGCAAGAAAAGTGTGACACAAATAATCGTCCTTGAATTTCTTCTCATTGTGAATTTAAAGGAGACTATCATGAATGTAGGAAAGGATCCACAAGAATATGTACCATAGAATACATAAAGTACTTTCAATTGAGTAGGAATAGAACCACGTTTTGGGGTCTCACCTTTTTTTTTGTAAAGTTGGATATGAAAGAATTATTCACGTGTGGTACAAGGGGAGCATAGTTAATTAAAAATACCATTTGTACAAGGGGACTCGGAAGTGAGTTTCTACTTTTCACAACAAACAATTTATAGCAGGAGAGACTTTATTTGTGCAGGAAGTAGAAAGTGTTAAGTATGAGGTGGACAAAATAATTGCCAGGTAAGGGATTCAAAGCACAAACTCCTAATTTGTGTCAAGGGAGCAAATGAAAATGAGGCCAAGTTGTGATGGTAAAATTCCATTTTTTGGTTTTACTTACTGATGCCCAAAAATGAGAGGTAGGAAGCCATTTAACATCCTATCAAAATACACAAGCCCGAGTAAATGAATGAGCAAAATTTTTCATGGATATCAAAGTATGGATGGGCAAGGAATGTGAATTGAGGGTGAACTATTTGGTACCACGTGCAAGGGCATGGAATTCATCCATAGTAACGTAAATATGCATTCTTCCTTTAATTGCTTGATATATTTTTCCTGTGGACAACATATATAGTGCTAAACAACATTGCGTAAAGAAAGGAAGGATTTAGATAATAAAATAGGTATTAAAGCTACTGTCACAATTTTAACATTATATTAAGGAATAATGCATTCATAAAAAAATATATACTTAGGGGTGTACACTAACTAGTCGTGCATGAGTTGTGAGAATGCATCCTAGGAGTCATGCATTGGTAAAATATGAAGCCATGCAAGGAAAGAAACAAATATACCTTGTGTAAGATAGAGGTGGGCATGCTCTATGAGAACATAAATCATGCCAATGTGTGGGAAATGATCGAGTGATAGGTCAGACAATGGTCTTGGGAGATTGAATAATACCACATGTATCATGGATGCTGAGTGTGGACATTGTTCTAGCAAGGAAAATCAGGTGTAGGCATCAATTGGGACCATTTCTATGTTGAACATGTTACTAACTATTTTATTAGATTGTAGCAGTGAGGGTGGGCATGTCTACTCATGAAATATTTAAAGTTGTCGATTATGCTTATATTAACATGGCCAAGGGCGAAATATGTGTTGTGTGAATGATGCTAAAGGGTGCCCATGGTTGTGTTTACATCCCATCATTTTTTGTTGTGTATTGGAGACAGCTTTTAGAGTCTATTAAGAGAGAAGGCAATGTGATATGGGTGTTACTATGTTTAAAATGGAGTGGTGTAGTCATGTGAGGCACACGACATTATTCTCATAAAAACATCGAGGATAACAAGGAATGGATGAAAGGGAAGAATGATGGAGGAGGGGGATTAACCTTCAAAATCCACTAAAACAGACTCAAATAACCCTATATAAGAGCTAGATAGAATTAAAAAAATAATCCTTTAAATACCTATAACAAATCACTTTGTATATCCTTCATTCGGTTACCATTATGTCAAAAATCTCATGGCATTTAAAATCAGGTGGTGAAAAATCTTTGTTGAGTCTTGTTTGTGTGTGGGGCAAGGCAATCTGGCCCAGGCTTATTTATTAATTGGATGTTATGTCCACATCAAAACATGACCATTCAACAGGTTAAACATAACTCTTAATCATCCTCTCTGTCACCCTTCTGGTCATACGCGATGGAATTTCTAACACTAATTGATAGATTCCATGTGTCACAGGTCACATGGTTAGTTGCCATGTTGGTATTGCCTGAGGGTCAAGAGTATACATTGACTATTTTACAGACCATTAAAACTTTGTAATATTGTGTGCATCCCACCAGCAACATCAATTATATGATGGCATGGTTGTGTGGTTCCCAGCTTAATAGCACTTGAGTTATTATTATTTTTTAAAATCCATATTGTATATATACAGTGAGTATTGTTCAAGTAGTAGGACCCTTGTTAGAATTTGAATCATCCTGTCCCAATATCCCTTGTGGACTTTGGCACAGATTTGTGAATTTTGTAATTACATATATATTTATTTTGGAATTTATTTATGTCTCTAAAAATATGAATGCAACTATTTTGTGAGTATAAACCCACCACTTTTACACCACAGAGGCTAGTTACCTAAAGCAGGTTAGGGCGTAAAACGATTGTAACCAATAATCATAACAAGTTATGAGTAATGTCAGAGCAAGAGAAAAAATAAAATATACATGGATGATATCAACACCGTCAATAGTGAGGATCATTGCATGAGAGGAGAAATATTTTGATGTATGCTGACAATAAAATTGTACAATCCAAACTTTTAAATGCATCAAAACCACAAGAGATAAGCATAATTTGGAACATGGATGTGTTAATATTACTAAAATAACTATCCTTTGAACAATGTATATATTGTAGATACATCCATATGTAAGACAATACGAAATTGCTTTGTATATTTAAGTGTACAGATAGAAAACAAACTATGCAAATGATATTAATATCACTTATTTCTCCTAGGACCCCAACTACATGTTTAGGATCTTGATTTCTTTTATAGGCGTTAAATCTTTTTTATGAGGATGTATATTTATGTTGGCATAATGATTTGCGATTTTTTTTTAATAAGTGGCTTAACACTGAGTAACTTCATAGGAAGGGATGTGTATACAAGTTAAAACTTATAATTTTCTAGGTAAGTTAAGGAAAATAGAATTTTAAGTAGTGAGGGAGGGTAAGCATGTCGTGTTGGAAATATTGAGAGGGAGTTGAATCAATATTTCACTTCAATTAGTTAATATTTAATCTTCAAAAAATTAAATAGCATTAGCATTATATTAAAATAAAAATAAAAAACACCATTCAACAATGCAAAATATCAAAAGACAATATAAAAGATATTTTTAGGCGGAAAGGAGAACCATTAACACTTTTAACATAGGTCTTTAAAAAATTACATCGATAGGAAGCTCCAACCTCCAATATTCTCCAGTAACAATTGAAAGGAGGCTCCAACCCCCTGGTTTATCATATCCAACTGAAACGATCCTCCAACACCTTGATTTAATAGCTCCATTTGGAAAGATGTTCCAATGCCCTAGTTTTATTAGATCCAATAGAAAGGATTGTCCAACACCCTGGTTTACCAACTCCAACTAGAAGGAGACTCCAATGCCTTGGTTTTATTAGCTCCCACTAAAAGGATGATCCAACACCTTGGTTTACTACCTACAGCTAGAAGGAGGCTCCAAACCCTTGATTTTATTAGCTCCAATGAAAGGATGCTCTGACACCTGCAAGCTCCAACTCCAACTTGCCCCAACACTAGTATCATATCAAACATGCATCAATATTGTACTAGCATACTCTGCATCAATTCACTAGTAGTATAGAAAGCCAACTTATGCTTATCAACAATATGATTAATGGTAGTACAATGGCATATGCGTAGAATACTAGCAATATATTACACCCTTGAAACTCTTGAACAAGGAAACTCGTAGCAACAAAAATATCTATCTCAATATATACATCAAATATTAAAATATCAAGATCAAAATAATTAGCATAACAGTGAGTTCAACTCCTCACAACAAGCTTCATTACATTAATAGGTTCCAAACCCAAAAACAAAACACTTAGCCAATAGTTATTTCTATTCTAATTCTGAATCTTGAACAATACCAATCTCGTATTTCAACAAATCAAGGTCCACCTTGTTACAACAGTAAACTCATAGGCAACTCCAAACAATGGCACAATAGATCACATCAAAACCCCTACCAACAGTGTTAATATATCAAGTCACAAGACTATCAGACTTCATCATCAGTCACAAATTCATTCTCATGCTTTTGTCCTCCTCAATTTCAAGGTCACAAACCTGCTACACTTAAAGGTTAATGCATCATACACACAACAACAGCATTGAATGCTTTCAACAAGACAATGTAGATATAACTATAACTGATAGTAGATAGTAGAATTGTTTGCCTTAGCAGGATGCTAGATTCAAACCCATGATCCTTTTAGATCTATTGATTAAAAATCTTAGAATGTGAACATATTCCTCATATCATTCCTATGAACTTTCTTTTGATACGTCTGAGATAGGTCAAAATTTTCTTCTCTAATCTATCCTTAAAATGGACAAAATTCATCCTCAAAGGGATCCAAAATAGTGCCACAAAAAGGTCTAAAAAAATAACACAGAATAAGACAAAACATGCTATAGACCAGCCTTGAAAAAATGTGAAAGCATGCCACAAAAGAATTCCACATCAAGCCATAGAATAGGCCTAAGAAACTAGGTGAAGTGACTTCCAAATTTTCCCACAAAATATTCCTTAGATATATCTTGTCACAGAGGTTCGAATAACCTAAATGAAAGCCTAAGGAAGGATTTGAATTTTGGGAATAAAATAGGCCTCTCACACTAGACAAATTTAGCTTTATAATAGATTGGATTTATGCCTTTAAAACAAACCTTAGGAGGGGGGAAAACAGATAACTTACCATGCCCTAAAACAAAGCCTTAAAAAGGTTTGAAATATTCCAAAGAATCTACCTTGGAATGAGCCTCATAGGAGGTTTAATTGGGCCTCAAAGTGTTAATTTAGAAGCTCAATGAAAAATTCCAATCATATGACTAAATTCCTCTCTCCGAGAGGACCTATTTCGACTTTTGAAGAACTTGATTTGGATAAGGGAAAGAGTATTTTTGAAGTGAAGCCCACATGTGAACAAAAAGACAAGTCAACCCTAAAGTGAAATCGGACACCCTTGGAAGCCTATAAAGACAAGTCAAGTGACCCTCACTTGAAAATCATCATCAAGGATTCTCTTCTTCTCTCTTCTTTGGTTTGGTTCGCACAAGTCTGAAGTTGGTTCATAGAAGTTGGTTTGTATAGGTCCAAAATTGTAGGGTCCAAAACTCACACGTATGATTAGGGTTTTTGGTTTGTAGACACAGGGTTGTCATAGGAAATTTTTTAATGTATACGCATGCATTCATGCCTATCCATCTAGATGAAATGTTTCAATTTTGCGTATATCTCTCTCTCCATGTGGATAGAACCTATGGTTTCATTTTGATAGGAGACCGTAGTTGACTGCATGCTCGGAAAGTTAACTCTGATTAGTATTTTTGTTGGGATCATATCTTGGATATTTTTTGGTTGATTTTGCTGGATAGTTCTATATTGGCTCATTGTACTTTCTACTAAACATTTTATGACAATATAATAGAAGAAAATTTTCAAAGGGTTTTCCCCCTTGTGGGGTTTATCCCTGGTCTTTGACCAAATTCATGTCTCTTGTTGATGTTGTTTGTTCTCTCCTATTATCATTGCATTATTATTCTATCCTTAATTACTATTGATTGATGAAAGAATTGACTTTTATTGAAAATATATCTAATTGAAGAATTGAATTGGGCTAAAGTAATTGAAACAGCATAAAATAGTGGAAAAATTTACATGGTATCAGAGTGAAGGTAAAAGACAAGCCCAAAGGAGACAAGAGTTGAAGAAATCATTTTTTGATCTAGATTTAAATAGGAATGCAACAAATTATAGATATAACTATAAATACAGAGATGCAACAGAAATAACACTTCATTTCATTAATAGAAAAATATTGAAGTATGCTTACAAACAGAATGGAAATAAGATTAGCTCAGGAGATGGTAGCTTATCTCTGAGAAGAGATGTGGTGGCTACATGTCTCTAAACTCAGTTACAATGAGGCTCAAGGGAATTTTTATTATTGAACAATAAGAGAAAACCCTAAGAAACTAAGACTCTAACCCGAGGAGATGTAACACTAAGAATTTATGGGCCTGGTTGGGGTTAGTTGGGTAGCCAACTTCCCAGGGTCGTAACTTAGTCGTATGATCTTCGTTTGATGCATATGGTACCTCGTTGGAAATATCTCTTCGAGGACTACAATTATCGATGTGATTGCCATAGAAATATTTGGAGGAATTTTGCAAAAAAATTGTCGTTTAGGGCCTCAAAACGATTTCCTATGTCTTGCACTTGGTTCCTTGCTCGATTCCTCTCCCTTCTGTAGATTTTGCTACTCACTTCCTTGTCTACCCAGCTTCACAGAGCACCTGTAGAATCAAAGCAGCATAACACTATCCAAGAACATAGATCTATTATCATAAGCAATATAGGACCAATATATATTGACCTCCATGAATGAGGAAATTTCTGGAATCATACAAGAATGTTCTGCAATCTTGATGTGCTAGTAATGATAATCAAGCAAGGCGAGGGGCTTACAAAAACTTAGTGCAACCCAAGCATCATGTTGCTCCAAAGCATTGTTCCCATAACCTTTAAGGTTAAGGACCATATCGTAGTGATCTGAGCACCGATGGGCCAGTAGGTGTTCTTTACAAATGTAACCAATTCCGCCTCTGATTTTGTGGACTTGATGGATCATGTTGTTGTTTGCACTTGCCATTTTCAGAATGGAGAATGATATATCGGCCCGTTGGGTAGATTGCACTGGGAGTCAGATCAAACAAATTCTTGATCCTGACAATGCAATCGACCCAAGTGGGTGAGGAGAAGATGTCCCTAGATTATTCCATGACCTCCACCTTGTTTGACCCTGCTTGGGGGCAAATTTTATGATCTTCCCCTTACTTTGATAACCATAAAGAAAAATAAATTCCTATTTTGGGAGATGATCTTACTGCATTTCGGTAAGATCAATAAGTGGCGGTAAGTGGGGCTTCGGGTATCCTGTATAATATCACCCAAAGAAATAATCACAGAATGAGGTCTAGCCTCATATTAGCATGTCTTTCCACAAGTATGATTGTCCTAATAATACATACAAACGTCGAGAGGCAACATCACACAATACCTCATTTGTGGAGGCTTGATTTGTAGGGAATACCATTGTTGCTGACCATAAATCCATTTTGGTGAATACCACCCAATTATGTGCCTTTGGTGTGATATGTTAAGTAGGCCCAGCCATTTTTAACCTCTGTTGAAATTAGGTTCTTTTGGCTATTCTGATAATGAATTAAGTGGCGAACCTTCACCCCATTTGTGAGTGGAAAAAAATGCTCCCCATTTGTTATCAGGAAACTAGTGTTATGTAGAGTTGCTAGTCCCATAAGGTGGTACTACCTTAGAAACAAACAAATAAAACTACTTTTGTTTTCCTTTATGAAAATAGATAAGAGGGGAATAAGGAGACCAACCTATTCTTGCACTTGGTTTTGCTCGATTCTCTCACTTATGATAGATCTTTCTACTTTCCTTGTACCCAGCTTATGAGACCTGTATAATCAAAGAGCATTTATTATTTAAGAACTAGATCTATTATATAAACAATATAGGACCATATATATTGACCACATAAATGCACATGACATCAATCATACAAGAATGTGGAGGAAAACTTGAATAGCTTTATTTATTTCAAGAAAGAGCAAAGAAGATTACAACCAATTGTTTAACCCAGCATCATCCTCTCAACAAGAAAGCCCTTCTTCACCTCATGAAAAGCTTAGATAAAGACTATGACATTGCACCAAGAAACCAGCAGAACTTCCTTACAAGATAAAAATTCCAGCCTCTGGATCTCTGGGATGAGGGATCCATATATAGATGTTTGCAAGGGGGTAAGTCAGCTTTTTTGATTAGTGTCCTCTCTCTGATAGTTCTTGATTCTATTTGGGTGATTGATGAATCTCTTACTCATCCTATGGGCGAATAAAAATTTAAGTGTCCAGGAATTTCGCCAAATTCCAACATTCGCCGCTAAAATTATTGCCCTGCCATTTGTCCACTCTCGCCCATCGCACCCCATAGAAGGGATTTTCAAGATGCGTCACACCTATTGTGTGTATTTAGGTGGGATGCAGCGCACTTTGACCATGGAGTAGGTGAGATGGTCTAGTTTTGACCAATTCTGAGCAGTTTTTCATGGAGAACTTCTGGGAGAAGATGTAATCAGTTGACCTTGTTCTTTTAGAGGTTGGAACAACAATTTTAGGGACTTAAGAGCCCTTGGTTTATGGACATTTATGATTGGGGTTCCAGTGCCCAAAGATGTCTATAACAGTTGCCCCCTAAAACATGAGGTCGTTAGTCTGTTGATGTCAGGTGAAATGCTTTATCATGAGGATCTGAAGTTCTTTCAAGCTGGAAGGCGACCTGTAATAAGATACAATACAATACATTATCTTCATAATATTTTCATGATCTAGCTTAGGTGGGCATTCCCATGCTCAGCTTTATAAATTCATTTTCATGTACATAAGACAGATAATCATCTGAGTGTAGACTGATGATTCTAGTAGAGCCATCATCCCTTAGATTGGATGATTATCTGTGCAGTAATGATGTACATTTGATGTCTTTATTTTCCTGAATATATATCGTAGCCTGGATGGATGAAACTAGATCCGGGGTCTTCAATATCGTTCGACCTTCACTCAAAGTACAAGTCGATCCATGTGAGAGATGTTCTGGAGTCGAACATGGAAAGACATCGCCTGATTACCAGCCAATGATGTAAGCTATTAACAGGCACGAGAGGAATCCCAGATAATGATGATGACCCTCAAGGTACTACAGTACAATTCAGTGGTGTGAATAAGGTACTTGGTGTCGAATACCACGCAAAATCTTTCAGTTGAAGGCCATTGATGTAAACATATCGCTAGAAGTGAGAAACTTGCCATTGAGGCATGCAAGCTTCAAAGTACTGAAAGGGTTGTTCCTAGATCGACTTCTTGGATAATGTGCTGATGTCGACAAGAAGCGATCCATCATAGGAGGGCCTTAATGAATCCCACATCAATGACATGGAACGGAGCAAATGATTTTAATGGAGGTGAAAACGATCTGGTGATATAAGGTTCAGGGTGGCGGTCATGAAAGAATGGAGTGTGAATGTATTGCAGTGGGTGAGACATAGGTGAATTCTCTGAGCGACTTCTCTTGAACATATCGGCAACACTGACATGATGGATTGGTAGCATTAACCCCAAACATGGATGGTGTGACGGAACCATGGTGATGTGAACCGTGAATGGAACAACCCAACCCTACTCGGATGCGGAGCGAAAGTGTCATGTTCAAGAGCGACTTGCTACCAATAAAGTTTCTTCAAGTTTTCTTCCCAATTTTTCCCAGTCATTGCTGACCAGTACCTCTTTATTTTTGTCAAGCTTGAGGAGGATAACATATGCTTGTTCTATAATTTTTCCTTCGGGCAAACCCATCGCTATGTTTTAACGAGCCTAGTGATAGTGAAACTCATTCTTGTCTGTTATGGACAAGTTTGTCACTATTAGGTTTTAACGAGTTTAACGACAAGGACAACTCGGTCCTTTTCAATTTTAGAGAGTCTGAAAAAGGGACGTAAAGAAAACTCCAATGATCCTTTTTCGTCATATAATCCCTTGAGTCCGAAAAAGTATAAAAAAATACAAAAGGGATGAATCTTCGGTACTTTTAACGAGCCGAACAAAACAAGCGCTCGATCTTTTTATGTAATAATCCCTCAAGTCCAAAAAGATTAAAATCTAAAGGAGGGATAGCACTTCCGGTCCCTTTAACGAGCTGGAGAGGCCAATTGCTCGGCAATATTTTCATATTTTACGAGTCAGTTGAAAAGATCTTAAAGGAGACTCGTTTTTTGAGGAACGAGTGATAAATTCGGGTAGCAGCTGGTTCCAAGTAAGGTTTGGAATTTTCCAATCACGACAGTGTCACAAGGAAGGCTAACAGGATCACTCTTCGCAGCTGTTCCTCAAAAAAGGTAAAGAATCAAATGGAGGTGAATGATCGGCCAAAACAAAGTGGAGGTGATGATGAGAACACGAACAAGGCTTCAAAGGCTGATGGTAATACATTCACGATGGTTATTTACTGGAAAATGGCTCATTTTTTAACGAGCTTAAACTCTGGGGGAACATTTGCTCATTGCTTATGTTTATTTTTTAACGAGCTTGAATTCCGCGTTAAAACTGCTCGATAAAATGGTCATTGATTGTCTTGATTTTACCATTGACAACTTTGTTCTTTCAACGATTATACTACCTGCTCAATTGCTTCATCAAACTAGTTAGAAACGAACAATATATGTTTGAAAAATGAGTTAAAACACTAATATTTTACTTGAATTACGTGAAAAGTAATTTAAAAGTGTTTTTTACCTCTCATTTTACCATTTCATTTGAACTTTTTTTTGTTGGAGCTTTGGAGGTGCTTTCCCCCTTGATTTTCACTAGCTGATTTTGGGAGATTCTATGGATGATTCTCGGCACTGTCTGGACCAGGTAGGATCTAAACCTAAGCTCTTTAATTTCATCCTTTCCATTTTTCATTTTGAGCATGTTTTCTGGTTTTTCTGAGCCCTGGGGTTTGAAAAACTCGCCCTGTCTCCATCGCACCTCTTCTACATCGAAAGGTGTGATGAATGCTGGCTTGGCCATTGGCCAGTCAGCATGCATCCCACCTAGAACATTGTTGGGGGTGCGATGGGCACAAAGAGGGCCATTTATGCACAGTTTTTCATGGAAATTTTTGCTGTTTCTCACCAAATAAGGACCTTGACTCTTCTCTTGTTTGTTTCAGAGATTCATTGGCGCAAAATTCCTGTTACATGGTGAGAACATGAGCATGAAGAAGAGGACATGCTTGCTTTACATGATCCGGTTACGGTAAACGCACTGCAGAACTGTGGCCTGTTCAAGTTTTTCCGCATCTCTTGCATGAGGTAACAAATCAACCTGTTGGAGTATTTTCTTGATGCATGGGATCCTACCACCCAGGTGTTACAGATTAGGGGCAAGTCCATCCCCTTGACTATCGTGGACATCTATTTTTTGACCGGCTTATCGAGGCGGGATGCCCCTATCTCATTATCAGGTTCGGCTCGTGGGGGTGAATCTGTGAGAGATTACATTCGCAGGTATTACAGAGAGGGATCTCAGTCGAGTAAGGATGGCAATATCATTATCCAAGATGTCACTGACAGGTCCTTGAGGACCATTCTGTTCACTTTTGCTAGACTAGCTGGTAATGCGGCACTTCACGTGGCCAACAGGTCTTATATGTAGTACGCCTTGGAATGCCTTGAACCAAAGGTGTTCAACTGCTGTGATGCAGTACTCTCTATGATGAAAGAACAACTGACCAAGGTGAAAAATGGAAGATTGAAGAACTTTGGATATGGTTCTATCTTGACAGCTTTCGCCTTGGAAAAGATCCCACTGATGTAGCCGCAGTATGTTTCACTTGGTTTACCTCCACCGACTGAGCCACAGATGCAGAGATGGATCGACCTTATGGCCAGACATGTTGTTCAGTCCCAGATTTCTTTCTATGATACCTTTCTCGAGTGGTTCAACCGTCAGGAGATGGTTTTTTCCGAGAATTCATATGCTGGTACAGACTTCCGGGGTGCTCCAGATTTGGTACTGCCAGATGGCGAGCAGTGGGGTGTCATCGGTAAATTCTTTGACCATATCTCTGTTTATCATTTCTCTTTATAATGTTCTTTTGCTTTCTTCTATTAGGACTAATCAAAACGCATGTGCTCGTGTAGATGTTGGACCAGTTCGACCAGTAGTACGCCTGAGAGTGCCAGCTACCGCTCCAGCAAGAGAGGGTGCGGGAAGGGCTATCCTTCACGACCTTGATGTGGTCAAGACTCTTTCAACATTGCAGGATTAGGTCGAGGGCCTTACTCTTGGTATTCCAGACATGAGGACCAACGAGCTGCCCCTGAGGTTGCAGCGACATACCACTGGTGTGCCGAGTCGGTGGACTAGGCTTTTACACATGATTGCACAGGCGGTGACTTGTTATCACCAGCATCATCAGACTAGGATGCCCCCAGCATTTTGCGTTTTGGGTAATTTGACCAATTTTGTCTTGGTTACAGAGCATTATTTGTAAACCATAAACAGTTATATATATATATATATATTTGATTTTCAGAGTTTTATTTTGGTTAAGTTACATGATCCTGATGCAAATACTGATGAAATGCTTCTTTTTATAAATGTTGTAAATGTCTATCTAACACATAATTTTCCAATTAGTCCATTAATGTGTTTAAGTTTATGGAAATATGCTGATATTGAATGAAATCAAATTATCTTTCCAAAACCTTGACCCTTAGGAACATACGATAGATAGTTGGATTTCGGACGGAGTAGATACTAGTGAGTTGTATTATGATGAGCTGTGAGTCTAGCCTAATGACAAGTCGGCTTATGCCATGTGTGATGGCATCAGAGAGAAGTTCTATCAACACGCTATATTCAGTGATGTTATTTGTTGACCGACCAATACATACCCCTCTGAAACTTAATAACACGCCGCTTGGATCAAAAATGGCCTAGGCCACAAAAGATAGGTTCCGCGAACTACAACTCGCTCCGTCGGCATATCCAACGAAAGATTCCAATGGGTCTGACATCTGCGACAAATGTAAAAAGTGGATTACTTTGACCAAAACAATTACTCCTAGTGAAAACAAAAATGTAACAAAAGCACGTAGGTTACCACACTGAATCATGCGTAGTAACGCTTAAGGTACAACCCGTTACGGGGTTGCGCCAGTGGAATCCCGTCATAATCCATTAACTCGTAGGCTCCTTTTTCTAACACTCGCTTAACAATATAGGGGCCCATCCATAAGGACTTGAACTTACCTGCTCCAAATTTATCAGATTCCTGGTCATAAAGTAAGACCAAGTCACCTTCTGAGAAGACACGGGGTTTGACATTCTTGTCGAACTGCGCCTTGAATCATTTCTTATGGGCTTCGTTAGCCAAAGCGGCATCACGATGGGTTTCATCCAATTGGATTAGTTCCAAGAAACAAGCCTCCTCTTCTGAAGTTCCAGGGAGAAGGTCGACTGTGAGTTTGAGGGACGAGATTTCACATTGAACTGGTAAGATTGCTTCTAGGCCATACACCAGTTGAAAAGGTGTGAGCCCGGTTGCATTCCTTACCGAAGTTTGGTATGCCCACAAGGCTGAGTACATGATTAGGTGCCAACTCCTTTTGTGGACTCCAATCATCCTTTGCAGCATCTGCTTCAGGACTTTGTTGATTTCTTCAACTTGTCCATTGGCCTACGGGTAATATGGAGTAGAGTTATCGTGGGACAACCCTAATTTGGCAGCCAATTCAACCATCATGTGATTGCGAAAATGCAATCCATGATCTGTGACTATAGCCTGTGGAATGCCGAATCTAGCGACTACATGATTAAAAAAGAAAAGGGCAGTTGTTTTGCCAGTGTTATCTAATGTAGGCATCGCCTCGGTCCATTTGGTAAAATAGTCTACGGCGACTATGATATACCCATGCCCCCCGGTCGAGGTGGGGTTACATGTCATGAAATCAATGCCCCATTTGGTGAATGGCCCAATAGCAACTATCCGTTGCAGAGGAGCGGGTGGTTTTTTGGTTTTGTTATCGAAAATTTGACATGCATGGCAACTTCTGACTACGGTTATGCAATCTTTGAACATTGTTGGCTAGAAGTATCCTGCTCGTAAAAATTTTTGCACTGTAGTGTAACCAGACTGATGCCCCCCACACGCGCTTGAATGGCAATCATTCAAGACTTTTTCGGCCTCCTCGTGGGTGAGGCACCTCTTCAGAACTATATTGACACCATAACGGTAGAGTGTATCACTGACGATCATGTAGTCTTTTGATTGGTATCGAATACATTTTTGTTCCGAGCGGGAGGTATTAGACCTATATTTTTGGGTTTGGAGATAGATGATTATATCTCCATACCACGGATTGCTTGAAGATATCAGAAACAATGATTCATCCACGATGGTTTCTTTCGATGTTTCATCGTTGGACAACAATGGGAGATTGCATAGTAATTCCACGAAAACTAGGGATTTCTTTGATTTGGATTTTACGAATTCTAGATCAAACTCTTGGAGAATTGCTATCCATTTTGAATATTTGCCCCCCAGCAACTGTCGCGACAACATATAAGTCATGGGGTTGCAATCTGACAAAATGGTACTTTTTCGAAAGGACATAGTGTCAAAATCTCTGTATCGCTTGAACAGCTGTGAGAGCCAGCTTTTCAACATAGGAATACTTGCTTTCTGTATCATTTAAGTTCCTACTCAAATAATGTATAGGATGTTCAATTCCGTTGTCTTCTTGAACTAAAACCATTGAGATGGTTGTATCGCTGCAGCCAGATACAGGTTAAAGTCTTTTTGATAATCAGGAGCGTACATTAATGATGCTTTCATTAGGGATTCTTTTAAAGCATCAAAGGAAGCTTGCGCAACCTGATCCCAGACGAAGGGTACTTCCTTTTTCAATAGACGTGTATAACCTTTAGCAAGTTCGGCATAATTTGGAATGAACCTCCTCAGAAAGTTTGCTTTCCCTTGGAGTTTCTGAATCTGAAGCAAATTTGAAGGTGGAGGAAAATTTATGATTGCCTGAACCTTACATGGGTTGAGATGAATCCCGTCTTTTGAGACTACAAAGCCAAGAAAACGACCAGAACTGACACAGAACACACATTTGTGTGGATTGAGTCGTATCTTGTAGTGTCGGCAACGTAGAAATATCGCTCTCAAATGCTGCGGATGATCGGTCCGCTTTCGCGAATGAGCCGGAAGGTCGTCGAGATATGGTTGAACGATGTTTTTGATGTCATGGAAGGCATAATTCATTGCCCTCTGAAATGTTGCCCCTGCGTTCTTTAAACCAAAGGGTAATTTGCGATATGCAAATGTGCCCCACGGACAAATAAATGCAGTCTTTGACTGGTCCTGTGGGTGGATATTTATTTGATTATACCCGAAGAATCCATCCATAAATGAAAAGATTTCACATCCAGTGCATTCATCAATTATCTGGTCAATAAAGGGTGTAGGTTAGTTGTCTTTCGGACAAGCTTGATTTACATCCCTATAATCGATGCACACTCTAATCGTTCCTTGTTTTTTCATCACAGGAACAATGTTTGATACCCAATCGGTTAGAGGAACCGGGTATATAAAACCAGCATGGAGAAGTTTCTCAACTTCTACCTTGATGGCAGCGGCTTTCTTGGGGTGCACCTGCCGTAGCCGTTGTCGTACCGGTTTGACATCTGGATACATCTTGATTTCATGTTCAACTATACTCTAGTCAATGCCTGGAATTTCATCATATGACCCAGCAAAGACATCTCTGAATTCGCGAAAGAGAGCGTTATATATTTCAAGTTCTGAAGGAGAACAACATTTGCCAACATAAATATTCTCTACAACATCCGTTTTGGTTGAGATATTTATGGCGATAGTCTCTTCAATATTGGACAAGTTTCGCTTAGAATCCACCATGTTTACAGTATTTGATAGGAAATCAAAAACTGAAGGATGATGAAGGTTATCAGGAATATTTTCTTGACAATGTGGAAGATGGGAATGATGGTGGTAATATTCCCATGGCGACCCTTCAATTGTCATTGACTGAACAATTCCTTCGTCGGTGTAATGCACTTTCGACCAAGGATCTGAAGGGGTGCCATATTCCTTAGACCTATCTATCCAAACGCTCGATGAGCGTTGATTTGGGTTTGCCTCCCATGCTGAAAACATTGATTGCTACAATATTTCTATTGGGCTTGGAGGCAATACCCGCAGATGATCCATGTTAATATCATTTTTTGAGATCTTTTGAGTCAAAGATATCATATTGCAGGTTCCTACTGTCGCCACTTCCGCCAAATTGATTGGAGGCGGGAGGGAAAAAGTCCCCATTAATATAGGGTCTTTTAGTAGGCCTACTCTGATATTTTGAAGCGAATGGGGGCTTCCATGTATCATCAGAATGCTTCCCATAACTTGGGAACTATTGGGGAGAAATGTTTGTTGGTCGATGATTGTAATTCCTCCTTGAAAAGGAAATGCAATCTTTCTAAAGTAGGTCGACACAACCGCAGCCATAGCATATATCCATGGTCTTCCCAGTAGGATGTTGTAATCGAGGTTTCCGTCGATTACTTAGACATCTATTTCTACTGTTTTCCCCCCTAGTTCAACTTACAAGTTACTTAGAATACCATACGGGGTATATGTTCATCCGTCAAATGCTTTTAATGTCGTTGAAGATCGCGACAAGGTTGGAGATCCTAAAGTTTTCCAGCAAATCATTGACATAATACATGTAGATGCCCCCTCATCATTAATTGTTCGATGAACAGTTTTGTTGAGGGCTTTCACCTGAATGAGGAAAGCTAGTTGAGCTGGTAACTAAGGATCGTATCCTTTGTGATTAAAGGACACAAGATTAGAATCCTTTGGGTCTATCCCACCTATAGCTGATAATAAAGCCTGCTTTTTAGATGGGCAATTTTGTAGTACTTCAAGTGTCGACATAGCAGATGGCGATTGGACCAGATCTTCCACTATGTTATAATGTTGTGCTGCTCTGGCACGAGGATTAAATGTCGACTTGTGTACTACTCCCTTTGGCAGTTTTATTGTTAGCTCCGGAATGATGGGCGATGCAACTTCTGTCGAAGTTGTTGTCGAACTACTAGGTTGATCCTTATCCTTGTTGTGCGATAGCTATGGATTCCCGTAATCTTTATTCCTTGTCAATATCAAAGCATCATTTTGCTATTTCGAAACCGACAACATCAGCACTTGGGACGGGGAAGAATTTTCACTAGCAACCAGATTTGTCCCTGGATTTGGAAACAGATTAGTTAATACCACCGAGGTTTTTGAATTCTTGAAGAATCTTTTAAGCTCAGCTTTATGTGGACATTCTCTTGTCCAATGATCCTCATCACATATTAAGCATGGAATTTTTGGTTTCCTATCTCCAGGAGGGTTTGCAGAAGAACTTTCAGGTGATGATTCCTCTTGTTTCTTCTTCTTCCCTTTGTTTTTCTTCTTGCCTCCTCGTTGCTGGGTTTCTTTGCCTTTGTCAGTCGAGATGACATTTACTTCCGAGGCGAGAAGTTCTTCTTTTGCATTTTGACTAGAAATCTTACGGGCCTTTTTAGATGTAGCCTTTGTCAATTTCATGTCTGTCGCACCAATCACACCATCACCGGCATGAGAGTCATTGTTCGATTTAGGAGGAGGAGGGACAGAAAATTCCAATCTGGGAGCGTCAGGGATTTTATCATAGAGCGTGCCAGACTGAGTATAAATCAAGTCTAAATATTGCGCACGAGCAATAACCTGCTCTTCAGTGACGACTCCTCCTTTTGCCACATCTTCTGCAATGGAAGGTAATAATGACTTAATAAACCATTCAGCTAAAAGCTGATCAGGAACATACGTTTTTCCCATTCTACGACGACGTCGCCACTCATGAATATGATCGGATATATGAGTGGCCGTTGTTTGCTTGAAATTGGTAAGAAGTTATGTTCCCGTTTCGTACCTTATTGGTAACTGAAAATGGGTTAAAAAGGTTGTGGCTAGGGCACTGAAGTTGTCAAACGAAGCTCTGGGTAACTCGATATACCACTTTGCTGCCAGACCAGTTAACATCCTCTGAAAAAGGCGAAGCCTAATCAAATCATCGTTTAGGGTGTTTGATGAACACCATAGACGAAATGTCATCACATGATTCGACAGGTCTTCACCTGGATTTCCATTAAATTTAGGAATATCTGACAGAAGTTTATGCGGAATCGCTGGCCACCAAGGGGCATAAGCAATTGGATCGTTTGTTAGCCGATTTAGATCTGGTAACTCTAAAGTTGCCACGAAGGGTAACAGTTGATTCAGGTTTGGCGAAGCATACCCAAATTATGAAGGAATTTCCTGAGCAGTTGGTCTTTGCATACCAGCATAATGCATTTGATGCTGGTAACTTTGGTAAGGTTGATGGGCATAACCATTATAGATTGGTTGATTTTGACTGTTTTGAATATACGGTTGCCCACTATTTGAAAAGATTTGTTGCTCAGATCCTTGGTATACTTGTTGGAATTGCGGTTGTTGGTATTGCATCAGCCATGGTTGCGAAGCCATGTGCTGTTGTCCAATATTGACCGTTTGACCAAGATGAGGGGTAATTGTACCCGTTTGGGCCTGTGTCATTCCACTAGTTGGCGATTGTGGTTGAGTCGCAGGGACAAGAGGCTGTTGCATTACAACCTGAGAAACCTGAGGTTGGCATACAATGGGAAATGCTTGTACTTATGACACTGTTATGATAGCTAGCGTAGTTGGTATATTTGACATAGGTAAACATTGTTGCATCGAATATACAACTCTTGGTTGTTGAGGCAATATTGGCACCCAACCGCTAGATGTAATTCCAGCATAACCTGAATTTTGTTGTGAACTCACGTATGGTTGTCCTCCCGGAGGTGACAATGAAAGGGTATACTGCCCCCCATACGGCGCTAATCCGGTACTCAAAGGAATTGTTTGTCCTTGAGAACCAGACTACCCAAATTGACACCCTGGAGGATCAATTTGCAGAGACTCAACATAAGAGTTCCCAGATACGATTCCGGATGAACAAAAAAAACGGACCATACTATCAAAATAGCCCCTAAGTGGGCCCCTTCTAGCGATTGAGAGCTAGTTGGGACAGATGGTATGCCGGCAAACATTGTTGGAGTGATAGCAGGAAGTTCTGCAGTCGCTGTGTCAGATGACACAGTCCTAGATGTTGACGGTTGTTCAGACATTTCTAGTCTATCCAAAAGATTGCCTAGAAATTCTACAGGAGCTTCCGATAACGGTAGACTAATTTCTGATGAAGAAGGATATAGGGTGATCCCGACTCCAAACTACGATGGAGTACTAGATGGAGGATCCTCCACAATCTCTTCTATAGCAATCAGACTAGGTGGAAGAGGTAGACCGTCAGGTCCGTAGAATATTTCTGGTGACGAAGAAGGTATAGAATCTGCATCGACAGATGTTTGGGGAATAACACCTTTTGAATCAACTGTAGATGGAGCTGGTTCAGTAATACAAGTGTTTACATTCACACTAGGATCAGTTCTACTGTCCTTTGGTGGCTGTTGAACTTCTTCTGTAAAGGCAGGGATACCAGAAATGTTTGGAGTAACCGGAGTCTCCGATGGTGTTGGAACACTTGTCCTAACTTTACCAGGGGATTTGGAACCAATTAAACGAGTTCGCTTTGTCTGTAACAGTTTCGATTCTGGGGACAAAGATGGTTGACTCGTAAGCCTCCGCGAATGACAGGGTTTCAATTGACTTTCTTCCACGATTGCAGATTACTCGATCAACTAAAAAATCAAGGGGAAGTATGTTTCCGAATTATATGAATTTTAGACACATTGACACAACTTGTTTTTTCAATTTTTAAGAGTCGAGAAAAAACAAAAGATGACTCTAGTCGCCTTCGATTTTTAATGAGCCTGAAGTGACAAGTGCTCAGATGGACCTTTTCCTTTAAGGAGTTTGAAAAATAATGAAAGAGACTGCTATGGAAATATAGACAGAGGGATTACCAAACCAATCGCAAAACTGCAGAATACTTTTTACGGTACGGCAGTCAATCTTCCCGAATGCTGCATTCAGTGCATTGCGATCGATAGGGCGGCAGACACGGCTTCCTATGGATAAAGGATAAAGCCTATTGTGGTCTCCAAATATATACTAGATGGTACGTGGGAGCACAAGTCCGTACTGGCACTTATCGTCTCAAGGTGGAGGAATCACCCAGCCAACAATGAGAACAACAGTTACCAGGCTTAACGACGCCAAAATATGTCTCTAGCCTAGACTTCTAGATGTTGTGCGTTAGGTTCCAAAGTGTTTTTAGGTTCATTAAATTTATTTTACAGTTGATCTTGCTTAAGAAATTTTCCTTTCAGGTTCACCGCGTGATGTAGATGTACAATTCCTAAAATGCAATCTAAGATGATAAACAGTCATTTAATCTTCTTTTTGCAATGAAAATCCTAGCTACTAAGGAAAGAGAGATGGTGTTCTTTCAACATAGAGCAGAGAGCACACACTATATGAACTGTCCTAAATCAAACCAAAAAACAGTCTAAATGCAAATGCACGTGCATGTATTTGTTTTCAGCCTTCTTAATGCGTGAATGATAAAAAGAAAGCTAAGCATAAATCTGAATTATTTTTCAAAGTTCCTTGTCAAGACAAAATGAGGACAATGACGACACTTTGCGATTTGGAAATGAAAACTTGCTTTCGACACTTGAAAAACTACTAATTCAAATCAAATACAAGAGTAACAATGTAATCGACTATCAAGAACAATCGGATTCTCTTCTATGACTAAAAACGACACTTGCGACACTTTCAAATCAAGAGACGACATTACAATTACGCTACTTCTTTGTAAAAGAGAACTGAAAATGGCTCAAAATACATAAAAAAATTTACAGTCCTTTGCACAATGGAGGCGGAATAATGGAAAGGAAGGGGGTTTCAACAGAGATGTACTGACTACAGGCAGCAAAACTCTTGAATAGAGCTGAAAAGAGTGAACACAAAAACCAAATCTAGGAGCAGGAAAGGCCTTGTCTGATCAGCGCACCTGTAACATAGTGAACTGGAGATGCAGTGCACCTACTACACTCGGGAAGTGCGATGCATCTAGAATTCATAGAAGAGACAGTGCGCTGGACTAGGGACGAGACTTTACTGTGTTCCGGGTCGCAGTTTGCAGCTCAGTTCATGGATTTAGGCCGAGTAAGTGGTAATCAGTAAATCAATCACAGGATTAGATCTAAAAAGGTTACTAGAGCCACCACAAGGGCAATTAGAGAGCTTGTAAATCAATTGTTCAGTTCATAAACAAAACTAGAGATAGACTGAAGCAACATTGATCTACTTTGCACTTGCATAGCAAATGCAGTTCGAAGGCTAGCTGGCTTAACTTCAGGCTCCATTTGTAAGTTTATAAAGTAAACAAATGCAGATAAACAAATAATCTATTCACTCCCCAGTGGATTCGCCATTTTGTTATCGGGAAAAATAGTGTCTATGCAGAGCTGCTAGTCCCACTAAGGCTGGTAGCTACCTTAGAAACAAACAAACTAAAACTACTTTCATTTTCCTTTATGAGAAATAGATAAGAGGGGAATAAGGAGACCAACCTCTGTCTTGCGCTTGGTTCCTTGCTCAATTCCTCTCCCTTCTGATAGATCTTTGCTACTCACTTCCTTGTCTACCCAGCTTCACAGAGCACCTGTAGAATCAAAGCAGCATAACACTATCCAAGAACATAGATCTATTATCATAAACAATATAGGACCAGATATATATTGAACACACAAATGCACATAACATCAATCATACAAGAATGTGGAGGAAAACTTGAATAGCTTTATTGATAATCAAGAAAGAGTAAAGAGGATTACAACCAATTGTTCTAACCCAACATCATCCTCTCAGCAAGAAAGCCCTTCTTCACCTCATGAAAAGCTTAGATCACCCAACACTATGATATTGCACCAAGAAACCAGCAGCACTTCCTTACAAGATACAAAATTCCAGCCTTTGGATCTCTGGGATGAGGGATCCATATATAGATGTTTGCAAGGGGGGTGAGTCAGCTTTTGAGAGTTGATTAGTGTCCTCTCTCTGATAGTTCTTGATTCCACTTGGAGATTGATGATCTCTTACTCATCCCTGGGTGAATGTAGAGAGGCAAGTGTCACAGGAGAAGTTTCTAGAAGATTCCATGATCCTCCACCTTGCAGATTGACCCTGCCATTTGTCCACTCTCACCCATCGCACCCCACAGAAGGGCTTTTAAAGATGCATCGCACCTACTGTGTGTATTTAGGTGGGATGCAGCGCACTTTGACCATGGAGCAGGTGAGATGGTCCAGTTTTGACGAGTTCTGAGCAGTTTTTCATGGAGAACTTCTACGAGAAGATGTAATCAGTTGACCTTGTTCTTTTAGAGGTTCGAACAAAACTTTTAGGGAGTTAAGAGCCCTTGGTTTATGGACATTTATGATTGGGGTTGCAGTGCCCAAAAATGTCTATAACACTCCTCTGGATCATCGGGCTCATTCTTTGTATCTTGGCAGTGGCAATAGTGGCACTGGGATCTGTATCAATAATCTACTTCCCTTTGTCATTCCTCTTGTCAAGTTTTGACTCAGGGTTAGAACATGCATCTGATTCTGAAGCCTTCAACTTGTCCACCAATGACTACTTGGTCTGACACTCACTTGTGTTATCAGTGGGGCTCTTATGGAACTCACACCACTTTCCTGTGTCCTTATTTGATGTCGTGGTGGTGTTCTTTTCTTGCAACTTTGACTGGTTGTCTTCGGTCAATGGTTCTTAAGGTACTTCTAGTATAATCCACAAAGTGTGAAGAATGATCTGGATTCAAACACTTGTGAAATCACTCGATCAAATACCAATGATGCAAGCCTATCTTCGAATGCGAAGAACTTGCCATTGAGGCATGCAAGCTCTAAGGTACCAGAGAGGAGTCTCTAGGTCAACTTCTCGGATAACGAGCTGAAGTCGACAGGAAGCGACCCGTCCAAGGAGGGCCATAATGTTTCCCACATCATCGACGCGAGACAAAGGAACAAGATGCTTGTGAATGAGACAAAGAATCTAAGGAAGGTGTGTAAGGCTACAAATTATAGAAGGATTAAGATCTTGAACATATCGGCGACACGACTAAGGAATTTGGCAGCATTTTGGTACCAAGGGATCAAAGGTCATGATGATGTAGCAAGGATCAGATGCAATGAGGCAAAATGAATAACCCAAAACCTGAAAGGCCAACGATAGAATGAGGATATCCCAACCCAACACGAAGTAGAAAGAGCGTCGATGTCCAAGAGCGACAAGCTGCCGTAATAACTAATACAATAAACAGAATGTTTCCAAATTTTACCCCACCATTTCTGGTGAGTACCCCAATTATTTTTGAAACACAAGCTTGAAGGGGATAGAATATGCTTGTAATGTAAGTTCATCCTTCGGAAGAATCTGACCTAGTAATTTGTAACAAGCCCTAGGAAGGAGAAGCTCGATCTCATCATGGTGATAAGTCCAATGTCGTTAGGGTTTAACAAGTCTGACATAGGTAAAACTCAGAGCCTTTTTCATGTTTAGAGAGTTTGAAAAAGGCACAGAAAAGAAAAATCCAAAGGATCCTTTTCGTAAATTTGTCCCTCGAACCGAAAAGGTAGAAAATAATATCCAAGGGAACCTATTGACCATGAAAGATCAATGTATACCTTTTTCATAAATAATCTATTCTAGGAAGTTGACAAGAAGCGATAAAAACCCTAATTTGACCAAAAAGGCTTATAAAAGAGTAATTTGGTAAAAATCAAATTACTTTTCACAATTTTATCTCAGAGTGAAAAATTTACCCTTGTGCATTCGAAATTTCAACGGTTGACTGGAGAAAGATCAACAACTTTCCAGCAAATTCATTCGGTCCAGGTAAGCTCTAATCGATTTCCTACATACTTAGATAGATGATAATTCATTTTTTTATGGTATTAGCTACCTCCAAGGAAGGATTTAGGGTCACCATATTCACAAAAGTCGTCGCGAGTCGCCAGCTCGAGACCACGACGACCCAAAATATTACACGTGGAGAAAATGGGGTCTTTGTGAATGTACATGGAAAGTCGTGAAAATCTCGATTTTTCTGAACGATTGATTTTGGCTCGGCACCCCTATTTGAAAAATAGGTGCACCGAGTGCCGATTCTTAATATTTCTCAAAATTGAAGCCATTTCCTTGGATTTTAAATATAAGCAAAGTACTTATAATCCTGTATGTGTGTGTGTAGGAAGAAAAATGGCGACTGAGCGGAAAGAACGAGAGCATAGTGGCGATGATGAATTAGCCATGGGAGACCAAAATTGCCTGGATGTGCTCCAGAACTGTGGTCTACTGAAATTTTTCATGGTGCCTAGTCTAATGCAGGAGCATATGGCACTCTTCATAAAATTCAGAATCCAAAGCAGAGCAAGGAAGAGCACGTGGACCATCGGAACTAAACTGGAGGAATCTGTTAAAACAGACCTAAATTGATGGAATGAATAAAGTCACGAGGAGACTTAATTAAATGTAATCTTCCATGTATGTGTTTAGATGAGAAATTTGAGGAAAGGATATGATCGGATCCTTCACAGTGATCTGATCCAATGTTTCCTTATATATATATATGATGAACCTACGTGTTTAATATAGATAGATAGAGAGTAACAAATAGAATTGTGTAAGCATAGAGTATTCACAATGTAGTTGAGAGGAGAGCTTGTTCCTAAGGCTGAAATGCTTTAGCTTGTAATTGTGATGTGTATAATATAAAGTGTGTAATTATGTAATAATGCATTTATGTGTTATCTGTGTATATATGCGATGATGGCTTGAATCGAGTGTCAGTAGATTACTAATCGACCATCGATCACTGTAGGATCCATGGTGATCCATTGTTTAACGAAATATTGTTTATATGAGTGTTCTATGTGAAGACAGAATATGGTAGAGAAACTAGGGTTTTAGTGTGAATCCATCAATAAGCAGCGGATCAACAGTGTAGGCAGAAGGAACGAGAACCATGAGATCATTTAGATCGACATACACTAATGGAAAAAAGTGAAGAGAACCAGAAGTAGTTCTGAGCCATCGATCTCATAGATCAATGGTCACCGCGAAGCTTAGAAGCGTGAATGTTAGCGTGCGAGGAAAGTAGTTTCACCACGGGAATGGTATTCCAGGCGAGGTATAAGTTGTAAGTTGTATTTCGAAGAAGGCACCCGATACCATTCAGAGGTGGACACGTAGCAGCGAGGAGGAGAGAGGAAACTGCTTTATCAGGTGATTAATCCTCGTGCTTGTGTCTCACCCAAAATCGCTGTGGACTGTCAGATCCACTAAGCGTAGATCAACGACGAAGGAGTGTCATGTAAGTTTGAGAGAGCGGGAAGAAACATCGTCTGTTGGATTGGAGGATGTAATGGACGGTCACAATCTAATCACTAATCGCAAATCAGAGATAATGAAGGACAATGTCGATAGAAATGGAGTGCAGACCCATCGATAATTATTGTTGCCGGTGTATAAATTTTGAAGTCCGGCCTTATGTTTGGCTGTGGGTTTTCCGTGTATTTCCTGTTATTCCTTTGTATTTTGATTAAATCAATGGTCCCAGGTTTTTAAAGGAAAATCCGATTATAGTGTTGTAGTCCAGGTTATAAGGCATAGAGCTATTAAGTGCTTCCGATAGGTTTGTGGGCCATAACCCACAGGCCTCAGGATCAATTTTTCTAATTAAAAGGGGAAATTGGTCTTACCCCAAAATCACCTTTCATCATTTGTGGTATCAGAGCAGAGAAAGTTTTCCTGCGAGAAGGAAGAAAGGAAAGGAGGTACAGTTGTTTAAAGATGGAGAGTTTGTGGTCTTACTGTCGTGCAGAAAGTGGTAGCAGAAGGTGATAAGACTTGCAGCAACCTATAGCAAGGAGTGCTCAATTGGTTCTAGAGGAGAGAACCAGAAGGATGCCAAAAGACTAAGTGAGGAGAGCTTGGTGAGGTATCATGTAGCAGAGGAAGATTGTTACTGTAGAGGTTGGTTGCAGCTCATAGAAGATCATGAAGGCAGTTCCACTAAGAAGTGGGTAGAATTTCTAAGGACAAGGAGAAGCTTATGACCAGGAGGTCATAAATTTTTTTGTGCCTCAGGAGTCTGATGCAGGAGCATTTTGCACTCTCCATAAAATTCAAAATCCGAAGTGGAGAAAGGAAGAGGACGTCGACCATCGGAACTAAACTGGAGAAATCTGTTAAAACAAACCTAAATTGATGGAATGAATAAAGTCTGGAGGAGACTTAATTAAATGTAATCTGCCATGTATGTGTTTAGATGAGAGATTTGAGGAAAGGATATGATGGGATCCTTCATAGTGATCCGATCCAATGTTTCCTTATATATATATATATATATATATATATATATATATATATATATATATATATATATCTGTGCGTATGTGTGTGATGAACCTGCGTGTTCAATAGAGAGAGACAGAGAGTAACAAATAGAATTGTGTAAGCATAGAGTATTCACAATGTAGTTGAGAGGAGAGCTTGCTCCTAGGCTGAAATGCTTTAGCTTGTAATCGTATTGTGTATAATATAAAGAGTGTGTTTATGTAATAATGCCTTTATGTGTTATCTGTGTATATATCTGATGATGGCTTGAATCAAGTGTTAGTGGATTATTGATCGACCATCGATCACTGTAGGATCCATGGCGATCCATTGTTTAACGAAATATTGTTTATATGAGTGTTCTATGTGAAGATGCAATATGGCAGAGAAACTAGGGTTTTAGCGTGAATCCATCAATAAGCAGAGGATCAACGACGTAGGTAGAAGGAATGAGAACCGTGAGATTGTTTAGATCGATGAACATTAATGGCGGGAGGTGAAGAGAACGAGAAGTAGATCTGAGCCATTGATCTCATAGATCAATGGTCATTGCGAAGCTTAGATGAGTGAACGTTAGCACGTGAGGAAAGTAGTTTTGCCATAGGAATGGTATTTCAAGCGAGGTATAAGCTGTAAGCTAAATTTTGAAGAAGGCACCCGATTCCATTTAGAGGAAGACACGTAGTAGCAAGGAGGAGAGAGGAAACTGCTTTATCAGGTGGTTAATCCTTGTGCTTGTGTCTCACCTGAAATCGTTGTGGACCGTCAGATCCACTAAGCACAGATCAATGATGGAGGAGTGTCGTGTAAGTTTGAGTGAGTGGGAAAAGGCATCGTCCTTTGGATCGGAGGATGTAATGGACAGTCGTGATCTAATTGTTGATCGCAAATTGGAGATAATGAAGGACAATGCCGATAGCGATGGAGTGCAGACCCGTCGATAATTATGGTTGTGGGTGTATAAATTTTGAAGTCCAGCCTTATGTTCGGTTGCGGGTTTTCCGTGTATTTCTCATTATTCCTTTGTATTATGATTAAATGAATGATCCCAGGTTCTTAAAGGAGAATCCGATTATAGTGTTATGGTTTGAGTTCTAAGGCATAGAGCTATTAAGCGCTTTTGATAGGTTTGTGGGCCATAACCCACAAACCTCAAGATCAAATTTTCTAATTGGAAGGGAAATTGGTCTTACCCAAAAATCACCTTTCATCATAGTCTAAGGTCACAACTGGACTTACTCCAATATTTGGTGGGAGCGTGGGATCCGAATGAGGCTAAATTCAACATCCGAGGGCAAGAGGTGGAGATTGAGGCAGCAAACATTTACTTCTTGACAAGGTTTTCATGGAGGGGGGAAAGGCCCTGGATGTCTGGAACATGGATCATTGTAGAAAATATGGACATGATGGGAAGACCATGTCCAGAGGCAGAGAAGTCAGATAAGGGCAGAAAGCTCAATATTGCTACTGTTAGAGACTTGTCTCTCTGTGTCCTTATCTTGACCATCACTAGAGTAGTTGGCTCACAGGCCCCACATGAGGCCACCAAAACCCATCTCTAGCTATCAGATGACTGTATGGATCCCACCATATTCAACTAGGCCGAAGCCGTGGCTGATAACATGAAATGGAAATTAACAAAGTGCCAGCGAGGGGATGTAAAACAATTCGGGTATGGGTCTATCTTGGTATCATTCATCCTTGAGTGCCTTCCCATATTTCAGAGACAAGAAGCAGTCGTAACATGGTCAACTCCGCGGGAGCCATGGATGACTCGATGGGCATTGCTGATGCCCTGAGGAGGCAGGGGTCAACATATGTCATGGAGACCTGAGTTTTTCCAATGGTTGGATTGCTAGCTTGTCGTTGTCGAGGGCTGAGCATATGCTGGGATATATTTCAGGGGTGATCCCGAGTTAGTACTCCCTCCTGGGGAGCACTCGGACCACAAATGTAACAAATTTTGATTTTGAAAGATTTTATAATTTTTTATCATTTTTTATACATGTTCTGATCACTTTGTGTCGCGCGGAATGGGTCGATCTTGCGGACAAGATAGACCTTCCTAGAATCTAAAGAAGACCTAACAACAAGCAAACCAACCAGACACTATCTTTCTCTAAATATGCTTCAATAAACAATAGCAAACAAAGGTTTCTAGGGCCTACCTTTGGTCCAACGCAAGCTTGTGGATGCCCTCGCTCTTTCGATCCAAATGAGCTCCTCTTCGCGAATCTGCAAACACAAACAAGGCAAACAAATTAAATAGCACCTGAAAAACCAATTGAAAAACTAATTGCATGAAACATATTTAACATGAAAGTCAAGGAGTCCATGAAACAAATAACATAAGATACTTGTTGATAAAAATGAGTTTGATTGTATTAATTCAAAAGAAGAAGAACTTTACAACCTTTGCCTTGACGTTGTACAAGCTCCTCCCAGGGTCCAACAAGATGTCTCCTCTACTTTGACAAGCTTCACTCACTCTCCAATGGAACCAAGAGGTATGTGATCTTTCCTCTCAAGCTCAACCAAAGAGTCTCAATTTCACCAGCATTTACCCTCAAAATGTTCAGCTTCTAACCTCCCTAGTCCTCACCCCAATGCCTGTATTTATAGTGCAATGGAGGGAAGTTACTAGGTCCTCCTTCAAAGGGATAGCTCCTTTAATCAAGGGATTAGCTCCTTCTCTTTTGGGATGCATGAACCACCTCAGAGCGAACAATCCACGTCAAAATTCCTTCTAGAAAACTCTGGAATTAACCCAAAGTGAGTTTTTTAAGATAAAAATTGTGCCTTTTGACTTTCACAGGGGTCCGCACCTGCACCGTTAGGAACAGAACGGGTAGGTACACAGCTTTTGTACACAGAAGGTGCGGGACTGTAGGTGACCATGGGAGAAAGTGCGGAACCAGAGTTACATTGATTTCTAATGTCTTTCTCCCACTTCCAAAGCTTGATTTGAAGAGCTGAGGTTCTAGACTTGCTCAAGAGGACAGTACAAGTGATGATAGACCCATACTGACTGAAAATAATCATGATGACGATATTTTTGTGTAACAGATTTTAAATTCGAACCCTAAGAAGGAGTGGTTCGTTCCTGTTTGTAATTGAACAGGTCCTTTACTGTGAAATTTTAACGAGTCCAGTATAGGCGAAACTCGGTGTTTTTCAATTTTAGAGAGTCTGAAAAAACTTAAGAAGACTCTAGGGTTGACCTTTTTCGTAAATTTGTGTCTCCCAAGCCCGAAAAAGTATAAAATAATACTTGAGAGAACCGCTTGATCTTTTATGACCAAGGAGTACTTTTCGTTATTAGTGTCATTGACCCGAAAAAGTAAAAAAGCGACCAACGACACGTCGTTTTATAGCCAATATCGAATTTGAAACGACAAAAATTTGGCAATCTTTTCATGTTTTTACGGTCGAAAAAGAGGTGTAAGTGGACCGTCTTTTAATTCCGTTTTAACGAGTGTAAAAGAAATGCTCGGCAATCTTTTCATGTTTTAGGAGTTAGAAAAGGGCTTAAAGATTACTCTACTTGTTTTTTTTCATTGAAAATGATAGATTTCGCCTGAATAATCCTGTATTCTGCACAAAGACACAAACATTACTCATACCTGTTTGAAATGGATAAAAGCGTTGCAAAATACCTTTTCAAAGTGAAACATAAACAAATTTGCGATTTATTTACTCAAAAAACTTATAAAAACAGCCTTTGTCAATTCATTTTTACCGTTCAAGTTTGGGTGAGAAAATAGTGCTTTTGCTTAGAAAACTTCCCGTGAAGATTGTGGAAAATCAAACCGTTGGAATCGAGTGTCGTCTTCTCCAGGTAATCCACATCACCTTACTCTTCATTTTCAACCGTTTAGTTTTTTTATTTAGCCCCTCATTTTGTTTTTTGGGAGAGATTTTAGGCGCAAAACCTGCGCGCAGGGGTCCGCAGGTTTACCTTTGCGGACCCGCGGACCCCGACTTTTTCTCCATTGGGAAAAAGGTCGGGGTCAGCACCTTCCGTGTAGACAAAGTGCGGACCCACGCACTGTGTCTAACATGGAGGGTGTGTACCCCGCAGCAAGGGTTTTGAACCTAAAATTCCTCAAAAATGGACCAATCAAAATGTTTTCTAGCAATCTAATTAATCTTTATACTTGATGCAGAGAATATATCATGCTAGATTGGCGAGAACGGGAGCATGAGGACGTGTATACCATCGCATGGAATCATCAGCCTTCGCTTGACGCTTTGAGGGCATGCGAACTGTACAAATTCTGGACCATTCCTGGCATGAGGGTTCAGGTAGATTTCTTACAGTGGCTGCTTGACAGGTGGAGCGTACAGGACCAGTGCTTTTTCATTGGCGGACACCGGCTCGAAATCGAGCTGGAGGACATTTATTTCTTGACTGGTTTGCCTAAGAGAGGCGAGGACTTGACTCTATTCGGGACTAGCCCAGGTGGCCAGTCTGTCGATAGCCTCCGGCTAGAGTACTGCCATAGCCAAGCTAAAGACAAAGGGATAGACATAAAGACCATATCCCATCCTGAGCTCATGGTGATTGCATTTACTGTCACCAGACTTTGCGGAGCTGCCACATTACATGTTGCCACCGGATCCCAGATGCGTATGGCAGTTGATTGCTTTCAGGGCACCATCTTCAACTAGTGCAATGTTGTGCTGGCCAATGTGAAAGGCCAACTGACCAGGGCCAAGAATGGACGACTAAAGACCTTTGGTTATGGGGCTTTGGTCATGAGTTTTGGCCTAGAGAGGGTTCCTATGCTGATCCCACAGCATCTTACTGTTGGAGCTGGGCTTCCTCGAGAGCCCAAACTGATGCAATGGGTCGCAGTCATGGCCCGTCACCCGGACGAGAGGACAAAGGTTGCTCGGTTCAAACCTGAGTATTTCCAATGGTTGGAAAACCAGGTTTTTTGCATTCAGGATTTCCCTTACGCTGGGATAGATTTCCATGGTGACCCAGACATGGTTCTTCCACCAGGAGAGAAGTGGGATGAGTCAAGTAAAATCCTTTTCAACTTTCCCTATTTAATTTTTTTTATATTTTTCATCGTCTCAAAACTGATAGTAAAAATTTCAAATGCAGATGTGGGTCCATAGCGACCAGCCGCTCTCTGGCCTTTCGAGAGGAGGCAACCAGTTGCACCCGCGCCAGCCCCACAGGACGAATCAGTAGATGTTTTGGCCGAGTTGGAGAGTCATTTTGAGCGCTTGACAGGAGATATTCCTGAGACTACTATTGACGACATTCCTCGTCGACTTCAGCGCTATGTGATTGGAGTCCCGGGACCTTTTAGGAGGTTCCTTTGCAAGGTGGCTCGGGTAGTGGTTTCTTATAGAGATCATCACCAGTGATAGGATGATCACCTTTTGTGGGTACATGTGACATTTTTGTTTTTGTACTTATGATTTTTGCCGATCATAAGGTGTTTTTCAACCTATGATCGAAGACGATGTATTTTTGACACACTCCTATATATATATATATATCACTATTAACGGCTTATCTTGTAAATCATGTCATGGAATGGTTTTAAATTTACATGTATGATTATTGCAAATGTCTATTTAACATTTGAGAAGCAATTGCATCTGCTAATGTATTTAAAGACCTTGGAATGTGCTGATATTCATTGTAATCAAACTCACGTTCCAAGAGACGCACTCTCAAAAATAATCTTAATAACACTGGATTTCTAATGGCATACACTCTATTAAGCTGTAATACAACGAGTTCAGAATCTAACCTCACTATCAAACTCCGAATCCCAAATGAAATAGATTCAGATAATAACTCAATCACTGCACTATACTCGGCAATGTTGTTTGTTGTTTGACCGAGGCTTACCCCATGCATAGAAACTAACTCGTCAGAGGGTGAATAGATAACCCAAGCTGCGGAAGAGATGTTCCGTGTATTACGACAAGCACCATCAGCAAATCCAATGTATGTTTGGAGAGGCATCGACATCTGCAATATCAAGAGTAAAACCAAGATAAGCAGGAATAATGATGAAAAACACTCTTTAAGCTAAGCACACTTTTGTTTTTTAAACTAAAACACACTAGCTAGAAAGAAAACTATCCTAACTAAAAATCTCCATACCCCATTCTTTTAAGCATAATACTTCTTCAAGTAAAGACCATTTCTGGGTTTACCTAAAGAGTCCCCGTCAAAGTCTACCAACTCATAGGCCCCTTTTGCTAGCTTTCGCTTAACAATATAGGGACCATGCCACATAGGAACGAATTTCCCAGCGCCTATTTTATCATTAGCTTGATCATACAATAACACTAGGTCTCCTTCCGAAAAATTTTGAGGGGTCACATTCCGATCATACTGAGCTTTCATACGTTTTGCGTGAGTCTCGATCGCTAATGCAGCATCACGTCGATTCTCATCTAATTGAGCTAAGTATAACAAATGCTTCTCCTCTTCGGAAGTAGCTGGAAGTAACTCGATGGCCATTTGCAGTGACGGGATTTCGCACTCAACGGGTAACACGACTTCCAAACCATAAACTAGTTGGAAAGGAGTGAACCCTATTGATGTTTTTACTGATGTTCGGTATGCCCAAAGCACTGAAAATAGCATGTTATGCCAATTCGACCGATGAATCCCAATGATTCGTCGGATCATGATAACTAAAACTTTGTTGATGGATTCAACCAGACCATTTGCTTGTGGATAATAAGGTGTTGAACTATCGTGATGTAAACCAAGCTGGCCTGTAAGTTCGGTCATCATAACATTTCGAAAATGACATCCATGATCAGTGATTATCGCTTGTGGGACACCAAACCTAGAAATTATATGATTGAACAAGAAAATTGCAGCTGTCTTGCCGTCTGCTTCGAATGTAGGCATCGCCTCAGCCCACTTAGTAAAATAATCTACTACAAGGATGATATACGCATGCCCCCCGGCCGAGTGAGGGTTACATGTAATAACATCGATACCCCATTTGGCAAAAGGACCAACGGAAATTATAGGGTGGAGAGGAGCAGGTGGAGCGTGCATCTTACGATCAAAAATCCGGCAGTTGTGGCATTTTTGGACCGTCGTAATACAATCTTTAAACAAGGAAGGCCAGAAATAGCCAGTGCGTAATATCTTTTGGGTTGTGGCATACCCAGACATATGACCGCCACATGCTCCAGAGTGACAGTCGTTTAGAACCCTTTCAGCCTCTTCGTGAGTTAAGCAACGTCGAAAAATAAAGTCCGCCCCACGGCGATAAAGAGTATCTCCAATAATTTTGAATTGTTGGGACTGGAATCGAATTTTTCGACGTTCCAACCTTGAAATTTCTACCCGAAAGGATTGGGTCTGGAGATAGATGATGATATCCCCATACCACGGATCTAAAGTGCTAATTAGAAACAAAGATTCGTCCGCAATGGGTCCTCTACCAGAGTTTCTGTGTCAGCATGCGGGAAGTCACACATTAACTCTGCAAAAACTAAAGATTTCTTAGACTTAGATTTCTCAAACTCCAAGTCAAACTCTTGCAGGATAACGATCCATTTAGAGTACTCGCCCCCTAGCAATTGTTTGGTCAAAATGTAGATCATAGGGTTGCAATCTGAAATTATCGTAGTTTTACGTAGTAAAATGTAGTGACGAAAACGTTGGACGGCTTGAACGGCTGCCAATGCCAATTTCTCCACATGTGAGTATTTTAGCTCAGTTAGATTTAACGTGCGACTAAGGTAATATATCACATGTTCCGTTTCGAATTCATCTTCCTGAACTAAGACCATTCCAATGGTGGAATGGGAGGCAGCGAGGTATAATTGGATTTCGTCATCTGTACACGAGGCACCTATATGAATGTTCTTAACAATTCCAGGCTTAACCGAAATGTCAATGGGAATAGTTTGAGAGATGTTTCCCAAATTTAACTCTGAATCAGGATGTTTCATTGGATTATGAGGTTCCTTGACATATTCGGTCGTAAAGATTGATGAGAAATTATTTTCAAAATGATCATCCTCAGGTAAAAACGAAGATCTGTGATGGAGATCTTCCCATGGTAAATCATCTACACATAGGATTTCACGAATCTGCTCATTAGAGTGAACAAGTTCAGAAAACGTAGTTAAATCCGAGGTTGATGTGAAAAGCGATTCCTCACAGACCACATTCATTAAGTCATTTTCAGTTGAACACGGGTCGACCAGGGAAAATTTTAAGAACCCCCCCCCTAAATTTATAAATATAATAAATGGGCGAATCTCCATGGTATATAGGAAAAATGGAAGGTGATTTTATCAATAATATAATATGTATATATAATTTTTTGGCGAATCTCTCACCAGGCATGGCGAATATTTTACTCAATTATAAAATCTTGTAAGATCTTGGCAAGTCTTTCACTAAATAATAAACTTTGTAAAGTCCTAGTGAATCTTAGCATAGGCTACATGTTGGTTTAATTCCCCCATTTAAATAGGCTACATTCCAGGTGAATACCATGGGTCAATACCATGTGCCATTTTGGTGAATACCATGGGTCAATACCATGTGCCATTTTTATTTTTATTAATTCTAATATTAGGGTTAATAATGATTTTTTGCATGGTATTAATAACAATCTAGTCCATGGTATTTTTCCCATAGTATTTTGGCCATAGGTTTCACCTAAATATAACCCATTTTTTGAGTGTTCGTAAATATAAGGTGACTTATGGAGTAAATATAAAAAAATGTTTTATTTGTTTACCATACCTCTCGTTTATTTATATTTTTATTAATTTACCATACCTCTTTTACAAATATGGTATTTGGCCCATAGGATTCACTTAAATAAAACCTATTTCTTGAGCCTTCATAAATAGAACGAGGGTTATGGACTAAATATAAAAAGAGGTTTTATTTATTTACGATACGTCTAGTTTATTTATATTTTTATTTATTTACCATACCTCCACTTTACTTATATTTTTATTTGTTTACACCCTTACATGTATATAAGGTGACTTATGGAGTAAATATAAAAAATGTTTTATTTATTTACCATACCTCTCATTTATTTATATTTTTATTAATTTACCATACCTCTTTTATAAATATGGTATTTGGCCCATAGGATTCACTTAAATAAAACCTATTCTTGAAAATGGGCGAATGGATTCACTTAAATAAAACCTATTCTTGAAAATGGGCGAATGGAAGGTTGTAAGTCCTAATTTCAAGGGCTAAATTTACCTTTTTTACCCTCTCCCTTAAAATAAGGTGGGCTATTTGAGGTGATTTGTAAAAATGTACTATGATACAAAATATTCGCCCACTAAAAATTTAAAACCCCTTAATTTCGCCAAAGGGCGAACATTCGCCCCTAAAATTATCCTTGGGGTCGAAAAAAGACTGCACAGCTTCATAGGCCATTTCATATGGACTCAAAGGCATGGAATTACCAAATGAGTCTATTTCAGATTCAGAAGGAACGATCCAAGGATCGTCATAAAAAATAGTGTCTGATGTAATCATATGAATAGTTGCAAATGAAGATGATGCGTTGATTGGAGGAAAAGGAAAAGTTCCCAGTAAACCAGCATCTTTAACTAATCCTACTCCAACATCCTTATATGGGATAGTCATTTTACCAACATGCTGAATACTCTCCGAAGAGGCTGGGTCGGACGAAAAGTAAGATAGCTGGTCTATTGTTACGATCTTTCCATTATGTGGAAATTTTATGACTCTAAAGACCGATGAAACGACCGCTGTCATCACGTAAGACCAACTTCGACCCAAGAGAAGGTTGTAGTCTAGAGGGGCATCAACCACCTCCACATCTAGACTAATGGTTTTTCCTTCAACCCCTATAGGCAAATCCTGTAGAATGCCAAAAGGATGAAACCCACGGCCATCAAAGGCCTTAAGAATCGTCGGGGATTGATTTAGTGAAGGAGAACCAAGCGATCTCCAACACTGTATTGACATAATACACGTTGAGGCTCCCTCATCAATTACAGTCCGATGAATAGGCCTGTTTTTGACTATCACGGGAATCTAGAAAGCCATTTGATGAGGCAAACACGGTGTACTATTTTCTAGATCAAAGATTATTAGGTTCGGGTCCTGAACATCAACAGCTCCTATAGCCGACAAAAGTAATTTGCATTGTGCTGGGCATGATTGCAGCACTTCCAAAGCCGACATTGCTGAGGGTGAAACAGCTAAATCCTCAACAATGTTATAATTCTGAGCCGCTCTCGCATGTGGATTGAAAGCTGACCTTCGAAGTACACCCTTGGCAGGCGGTTTGATTACTAAGTCTGGATTAGGTTTCTCGATCTGTAGTGGATCGGAACCGGGAGCTGAGGTTGATCGATTAGAATGAGAAGATTCTGCTTCTTTGCCATCAACAGGACTTTTACTGCCATAATCTTGTGATCGAGTCGCAATCCTTACATGGGACATCATCAATATGGGTTCTTCATTGGCACTCGAGGAAGAACCTATCATCTTGCTATCTTGATTTGGAAATGGATCCTTCAAAACAATAGGAGTTTGGGAACCTTTGACGATTTTCGCAACCTCTGCTCGATGAGGGCAGTCTCTTGTGAAATGTTCTTCGTCACAAATGAGACACGGATAACGAGGTTTGCGCTTTTCATCATTGGATTCCGCCTTTTCAGGTTTCTCCTTTGAACTTTTGTCCGTTTTATTCTTCTTCTTTCCTTTCTTCTTCCCACTGGATTTTGATTTAGCTGTAGATGATTCTACAACGTGAACATCGGCGGAAACCTCTGCAGAAGAATCTCCTGTTGGGGAATCAGGCAAGGTTATGATAGGAGAAGAATTCTTGGAAGACTTCTTCTTACTTTTAGTGTTAACCGTACCAATCATACCGTCAGCGGCATGAGATCCCGAAGGAGCTGATTTGATTTGACTTGGGAAGATCGGGGATCTTTCCGTGTAACGTACCTGACTGAGTATAGACCAAGTCAAGGTACTGTGCTTGAGCAATGACTTGCTCCTCAGTAACAACTCCGGCTTTAGCAACATCTTCAGTGATCCTTGGCAACAAAGATTTTACAAACCACTCAGCCAAGATTTGATCCGGAATGAATACCTTCACTAAACGTCGTCGACGTCTCCACTCATGAATATGATCTGAAATATACGTGGATGTCGATTGTTTTATCGAAGTTAACAATTCCGTGCCATTGTCATATCGAACTGGCAACTGGAAATGAGTTAAAAACGAGGTAGCTAACTGACTAAAATTATAAAAAGTGCCTCGCGGTAACTCAATGTACCACTTGGCCACAAGACCAATCAGAGTGCGCTGGAAAAGTCTAAGATGGATCGAATCATCTGTGATGGAGTTAGACACACACCAGAGGTGGTAAGTCATCACGTGGTTCGATGGGTCCTCTCCAGATTTACCTTCGAACTTGGGAATGTCACTGGGCAACTTATTCGGCATTGGCGGCCAAAACGGGAGATAATTAATCGGATCATTCGTTAGGCGCGACAAGTCTGGTAAGTCCAAAGTTGCGATAAATGGTAACTGCCGATTAGGATCCCTAAAACTCTGGGTCATGAGACCAGCCCTGGAGGAGGATATCCAGGATAACTAGGAATAGGAATCGCGTTCGGGATATTGTATCCTCCTGGAAAACCAGGATTAACCGTACCATACTGGGGTTGTTGAGGTTGTTGATAAGTGTACCCAGGATACGATTGATACTGATAAACTGGCTGCTGGACAGCAGGACCGAATTGGTACTGTCCCTGGTACGGTTGATAGGTGAATTGAGGTTGACTGGTGACAACCGTACTTAAACCAGGTTGTCCTACAGGCATTTGAACCGTACTTTGAATGGTGGATCCAGACGGTGGTAAAGATTTCTGAGGAGTAGATACAGAAACAGTAGAAACCGGAGCTATTGATACTCCAGAAGTAGGTGGGGTAGATGGAACAGATGTTGCGGTAGTTGCAGCAGTCGTTTGAGATGGAGTACGAGGCGCAGTAGGCCCAGACTGTGAAACTACCGAAGGTACAGAAGTTTGAATGTTAGACTGGACTGGTTGCTGGGGTGAACCAGAAACTAAGGGTTGTCCAGTTTGAGATGACAACTGTACACTTGTCTGCAACACCTGTTGAGTTTGCGATGGATCCCACACTATGTTTGTTCCGGGGTATTGACCCATAATAGGTTGAGAATATTGAGGACCATAACCGGGTTGAGGGTAGGTTGGATAGTTGAAAGGTACATTTCCCGTCCCTTGAACATAAGATTGACCTTGGGGTGGTTGGAAACCTTGGTTCGAGTACTGACCTTGGGGTAGATATCCCTAAGGCACGTACTGATACTGGGGTTGACCTTGAGGTATAAATTGATACTGGGGTTGACCTTGGAGTACATATTGAGTCTGGGGTTGACCTTGAGGAACATATTGTACCGTAGGCACGTACTGTCCTTGAGGTTGCCCCCCAGATGCAAATTGTGTACCTTGAGGTTGCCCCCCAGGTGTTAAATGAGGCTGCCCCCCAGGCGGTAACTGGCCACCTTGAGGTTGAGAATTGGGAATAGAACCTGACATCATAAGAATGTCTTCTACGCTCAACGGCTTTGCACCATTGTTTCCAGTGAATAACCCTTGTTCAATGGGTTGAGGAGATGCTCCCGAAAAAGTACCAGAAAGTGACTGATACCCAGCGGGAACAGAAGGACCGCTGTACAAAAAAGATTCAGGCGATTGAGTAAACATGGACGACTGACCTGACATATTTACGGGAGTATAAAAACCTCTAGGATGATAAGGAGTACGAGGTGGTGAAAAACTTAACACTGAATTTTCCAAATAATTAGTCAAAGAAAGATACCAAGTAGTACTTCTTGGTGGACTGTAAAAAATTGATTCACGCTCCCTTAGATCAATAATAGGTTGATTTTCAGGGATAGGGATGCCTACTTCTTCTTCCGGAGCAAGTTCTTCAATAGCTATCAAACCAGAAGGAAGATTTTCTGTGATTACTCTTTCTACCCTAGGTGAATTAGGACCATTAGAAGTTGGAGAGACAAACCCCGATGTTGGAGTAACAGGCTCAGATATCTCAGGTTCTTCAACCTATATCACTAGTAGATGAAAAACTACCAACAAGTTCGGAAACCGAAATAGATTCAAGATTATAACCTGTTTCTAGAGTTTGGTAATCAGTATGTACAACCAATGAAGACTCTCCTTCTTCAGGTGAACCAACTTTACTACCACTAGGAGTTACGAGGACTTTCAAGCCTTCAAAATGGCTCGAGACTTCTTCAGGAAGTTGGCCCCGAAGTCTACGGGACTGTCTTGGTAATTCAGCCACAGTTAAAAACTTTTAACTACTTCACACACAAACAAAGTAAAATCTCAATGAAAAATGCCTAAAGCCTCTAAAGAACCAAACAAATTTGAATCACACGCCTAAATAATCTAGAGATCAAAACACACACAAACAGTAACTTTCCGGACCGAAAACACTAGTTGGTGATGAAATCCAACGTCGCAGAATTCAGTACAGAAATGGCGGTTGGAACAGATACCCCGGCAACCTGCTTAATGAATAGACTGGACCAAGTTCCTCCACTTAACCATCTCGAGTGAAGTGAACCCCCCAGAAAATCCAAGTGAGTCTAGCCGACGTCTGCTCCAAGTACAGTGGGATCTTCCCACCACTGTCACCTTAGGAAGAATCCTAAAGAATATGGCCACTAAGGTTACCAACTGAGACAAATACACCTGGGGGAACAGTCTATGATCCGATACGCACGCAAGGGCAGAGTAGCAAGCTCAATCCCCTTGAAGGCTCCTTGACATAATCCAAGGTTTACCAACAAGTGACCCCAGGCTCCTCGACAATGGTTAATTCGAGGTTTACCGTTTTTAATACGTGAATATCTGGCGTCGTTCCCAATGAGGAAGGATTGATTCCCACACTGGTTCAGACACGATCTCGTGCTTCTCCTTTAAGAGGAGCTTTCCCAGAGCATAAATGCAACAATTGGATTTCTTCCTACCACAAGATACAACTACTTGTTTGTTTTTACTGTCTTGGAGAGTTAATTACTCTCCTACTCCAAGACACTAGCCTAAGCTAAGTTGGTGTATCAGAGCCCTAGAAATAAAATGTTACTAGGTGAATTTTACTTTAAGCATTAATTTTAGTGGTTGTTTTTTAAGTCAAGAGGTGACGGAGATGAAACTCGTGGTGTAAAGACTCGACTCGAAATCACTAAAAAGATGCACCTAGGATGATTTAAACAATCTTTTCTCTTCGATGAACTTCTAAACTTAAGAAAGAGTTTGAGAAATGCAACTACTTTGTAAACGCAAATCTTTCTCAATTAAACAAATCAAAAGAAGAGTTTTTCCTTTCCAAAGCACTCAAAACGAGACAACTAGCTATTTCACACAAATTGTCCTTTTCTTTTCAAAGAAAACAATCACTACAAAAGACAAATTTTCCAAAAGAGATTTTGTTTTTTATATTTTGTAAAAAAGACACTCAAAACTAATGAAAATGACTAACTTTGAGAGCTACAAACTATAAAAGCTACTTGAAGTTAAAGCCTACTAAAAGTCTTTTTAAGGATGTTTTACTTAGCTAAATGTGAGCTAAGGACTAATGTATGCAGAATCACAATTAGTCAAAAAACAACCAATCTTTCATTTTCTTTTTGTAAAAATGAAAATTCCAAACTTTCAACTACAAGCTTTTCGAAATTTTGAAATGAGAAAACTCAAAGCGAATTCCTCAACAAGGGGAGATTTCATAAATGGTCAGACTCACAAGAAGACCAGTAGACACCAAGGTAATCTGAGGTCTCTAGGGCTTCTAAGCTCAAAGCCACTACACAACCAAAACGAAAAACAAACCCAACAAGCAAAATTCCTAGGAATTCCACCTAAAACCCTAATGCTAATGAAATTAAACCAAGGAAAGTTTTTGACAGGGAACAAGCAGGTCTGGGCAATGGCTAAAACTTATAAACAAATTCTAAAATGATAAAAAAGAAGAAAATTTGAAATTCTTCAAATTTTTGACAGGGTACGCAGGCAACCTGTTTACACATGTGCGTCTACGCTCTGTGCACAAAGCAAAAGTGCGTACAAGTACGCACTGTGCTTAACTCAGAGGGTGCGTACCTCTCCCAAAACTATGAAAAATGGAAACTAACTCAAAATTAACTAAATACACCCAATCCCACAGTCATCAAGTCAAAAACAGAAACAGAAAATACAGTTTCTCAAGTCAAAGTATAGACAAAGAAAACAATCAAGTCCCTAGTATGGTCGCCATTCTGTCGCGCGGAATGGGTCGATCTTGCGGACAAGATAGACCTTCCTAGAATCTAAAGAAGACCTAACAACAAGCAAACCAACCAGACACTATCTTTCTCTAAATATGCTTCAATAAACAATAGCAAACAAAGGTTTCTAGGGCCTACCTTTGGTCCAACGCAAGCTTGTGGATGCCCTCGCTCTTTCGATCCAAATGAGCTCCTCTTCATGAATCTGCAAACACAAACAAGGCAAACAAATTAAATAGCACCTGAAAAACCAATTGAAAAACTAATTGCATGAAACATATTTAACATGAAAGTCAAGGAGTCCATGAAACAAATAACATAAGATACTTGTTGAGAAAAATGAGTTTGATTGTATTAATTCAAAAGAAGAAGAACTTTACAACCTTTGCCTTGACGCTGTACAAGCTCCTCCCAGGGTCCAACAAGATGTCTCCTCTACTTTGACAAGCTTCACTCACTCTCCAATGGAACCAAGAGGTATGTAATCTTTCCTCTCAAGCTCACCCAAAGAGTCTCAATTTCACCAGCATTTACCCTCAAAATGTTCAGCTTCTAACCTCCCTAGTCCTCACCCCAATGCCTGTATTTATAGTGCAATGGAGGGAAGTTACTAGGTCCTCCTTCAAATGGATAAAGCCCTCCTTCAAAGGGATAGCTCCTTTAGTCAAGGGATTAGCTTCTTCTCTTTTGGGATGCATGAACCACCTTAGAGCGAATAATCCACGTCAAAATTCCTTCTAGAAAACTCTAGAATTAACCCAAAGTGAGTTTTTTAAGATAAAAATTGCACCTTTTGACTTTCACAGGGGTTCGCACCTGCACCGTTAGGAATAGAGCGGGTAGGTACACAACTTTTGTACACAGAAGGTGCGGGACCGCAGGTGACCATGGGAGAAAGTGCGGAACCAGAGTTACATTGATTTCTAATGTCTTTCTCCCACTTCCAAAGCTTGATTTGAAGAGCTGAGGTTCTAGACTTGCTCAGGAGGACAGTACAAGTGATGATAGACCCATACTGACTGCAAATAATCATGATGATGATATTTTTGTGTAACACTATGTTTCAATCTTGCAGATGTTGGGCCGGAAAGGCCTACAGGTTTGTCTCCAATTGCTCGAAGAGTTGAGCGGGAGTTTGAGGTTCCTCATACTGGTGGAGATGTAGAGGACGAGATCGCGTGTGACCTAGAGGGATTGACGGAGGGGATCCCTGACTACGTGAGATTCGAGGATGTCCCTCAACAGTACCAACAAATCATAGCAGGGGTGTCGGGCAAGATTCACCTACTTCTCAGACATGTGGCCCGAGTAGTCATGTGTTATAGAGAGCACCACGCACATTAGAATCCTAGGTTTAATTTCTGCCATTTTTGAAAGACATGTTGTCTTTTGATGTAACCGAACACATATTTTTCAGCACTGCGATGTGCAACACTAATATACATATATATATACCTATGTTTTTTCTATATTGACTTATTATGTCTTTAATGATTTACTTTCATAAATGTCGCAAATGTCTATCAAATACATGATTTTCTAATGCATCAGTTAATGTATTTAGTCTTCTAGGAATGTGTCGATATGTAATATAATCAAAATTCCTTTCTAGTAAACGAAAACGTAAATACAACCTTAAAATTTGAGGATTTCTGACAGAATAGTGCTCGTTGAGTTGAAGAACAACAAGCTAGGAATCTAGATTCACAATCAATGTGTGAATATTGAGGACAACAGCCTCAGCCAGCAATTCAATGACTGCACTATATTTAACGACATTGTTTGTGGTACATCCTAGAAAAACACCTTGAAGATCTACCAACTCACTGTGAGGATCATAGATAACCCATGCTGCGGAGGAAAGATTCTGGGTACCACGATAGGAACCATCAGCAAAAACAACATAAGGTGCGACAGACATCTGCATAAGAAGCAAAAAGGACACAATAAGTGGCAAATGCTCACACGCCAAGTCAAACATGTACAAAATGAAAAACATAGAAATGTACACAGAAATGCACAAAAGACTCATGCATAAGATAAGTTGCATGCCCCCCTAGCATAATGATTCAAATCGAGGGACATGCCCCCCAAGCTTCATTTCATTCAGTGAGGTGGATGGAATCAATGTTCACTTGAGAGATCTTGGAAAGACTCGAATAGAATTTGACGAGATCTTAATAAAAGACTCGATTTAGAACAGGGAGTGGTTTCATCTTTTAACAAGGTTGACACATTAAAAGAACTATCCTTGTAACCCTTGTCTCACTTTTAACGAGTGTGACACAAGACCAGGAACTATCCTCATATCTGTGGTTTCACTTTTTAATGAGGTTGACACATGAACAAACTATCCTCGTAACCCTTGTTTCATTTTTTAACGATCTTGACACAAGACAAGGAACTATGCTCCGAACATCTACATTCATTGTTTAACGAGGTTGACATCGGACCAAGAACTCTCCTCATCAAAACTGTTCATGGTCCATATGAGAACATGGCTCCCAAGAGGTCTTCACTAGACGAAAGAACCATGCTCTAGGAGGAATACATGTCATTGGGTACCAACAACAGATCGGGTTCCAATGCCCCCAGTACCTGATGTACGAGACCATCTGCGTGATCATCAACAAATGTGGAGATGGAACGGGTAGCCACATAATTGACCTACAACGGGGAAGGTACTGCTTGCAAATAAGAGCCGATAGGGGATGATGGTTGCGAAGGAGGTACTTGGTGACCAATGAATGAAAATTGATCAATAGTCACAATTCTTCCTTCGTGCGGAAAACAAACCACACAGAAAAGTGAAGAAACAAGGGCTCCCATGACATAAATATAGTCACATGCAAGGCGAAAATTGAAATCTAGTGCACCTTGGATGACCATCACATCTATATAGACGATTTTAATTCCCAAAGTAATAGGGAAGTTCGGAAGGATCCCTAAGGATGGACTAGTTCCTCTGTCGAAAGCCAACATATTTTGGGTCATAGGAACAAGCTGTCGGGAGCCCAAACCTTTCCAAGTAGTGGAAGACATGATGCTAACAGATGCACCTTCATCCAATAGAGTGCCAGGTACTGCCATATTATAGGAATGTACTGTGATTTGGAAAGGTACATAAGATGGGAGGCAGAAAGCAGTCAAGTGACTCCAATCGAAGGAAAAGACAGAAATAGTTGGTGGGAGTATCATATGATTGCCCCCATGTTCTGTAGGAATAGAAGAAGGACTCCCCTAAGCAGTCAGGATAGGAGGGTCACTCTTTGATTCATGAGAATCTGAAGAGACGAGAAGAACATGAGCAGTATGATCATTATGCACTTCCAGAACAGAGTGAGCAACTGGTGGTGAAACCAAGTCGACACTCTCTTCGACCAATGGTTGGTCGAGAATAGACACCAAAGAGTTAGGCTCAGGAAGAGCAGGGTGGGTAAGAGATGAATCTAAGTCAATCTCTTTACCAATCGGGGGAGGGTCAAAAGGAAGCCTTTGATAACCAACAGGGAGTTGGGGGTGAGAAGCCGTAAGGTTTTCCAAAACTTTGGAGGTTGTATCCATAAGAGGACAAAGGTGAAGAAGATGTTCTGCTTCACATAACCTACAGGGAAATCTAGTCTTCCCTTTCTTCTTACCATCGCTAACCAACATATTTTGAGACCATACCTCTAAGACTCTAGGAATGCTAGGACAGTCTCGGAGGAGATGGTCACCCTTACAGAATCGATAAGGGAATTTGACCTTCCGTGACGGTTCAGAAGGTTTGCCAATAAGAGGAATGTTTGGAGTAACATTCAGACAATTGGCCTCTCGTTTAGCTGACTTCTTCTTCTTCTTCTTAGCCTCCTGGTTACTAGATTTGAAACTTTCACCAGGCGAAGTAGAAGAGAAAGGTGAAGAAATAGGGGAAGAAGGTGAGGGATCAACCTTAGAATCATCACGGTTTGATTTGAATGAAGGAGATGGTGGGGCCAGAGTCGAGACACTTAGGATTACTAAGGTTTAAAATAACCAGACAGGTAAACCAATGGTTAACCCAGGGAGGGACAACGTTGCCATATAAGGAGCGCCAGCATTTCTGAAGGAAGGAAAAGGATGAGGGTTCCCTTCTGAGGGGAACCCTTGACTGGTAGACTCCAGAAATGTTGCCATTGGAATCAACTCTAAAGAATCTCTAAGGAAATCAACTGTTATCAGGAATGTTTCGTGGGAAGTTAATTTTAGAACATTGAAACAAAACTTTTCCTTTTAATTTTTTAAGACTCGAGAAAAGGAAAAAAGGTGACTCTATCACTTTCGATTGGAAGCGAGCTTGAAAGGACAAGCTATCAGATGATCCTTTTACTTTTAAAGAGTCAAAAAGGAATGAAAGTGACTACTCTGGAATTCTAGGTAAGAGGTTGACCAGACAAATTGTAAAATTGCATATACCCCTTGGTGATAAAATGAAAGAGAAATGACCAAGGACTTCCCGTATAGCAGTCAATCTTCCCGAATGCTGTGTTCGGTGCATACGAATTGTAACATGGTAGACTCTGCTTCCTATGGATAATAAAATGATAACCTAGTGGGGTCTCCCAATATATACGTGATGGTACAGGGAGCACAAATCTGTACTAGCATATATTGTATCACAAAAGCAGGAATCACGCAACCTTAGTGAAAACAATAGGGACTAGGTTTAACGACGCTGAAACATGTCTCTAGCCTAGACCTCTAGATGTGTGAGCGTTAGGTTCCAATGCATTTCTAATTTCATTCAATAAATTTTAACAGTTAATCTTGAATTAATTCTTGATTTTAAGGCCCTATCGAATGTATCTTTAACACTCCTAGAATGCAACTAAATGAGTAAAAAGTCCATTCTCGTTGGATGAACAACTAGCTAAGGAAGATTGAGAGGTTCAATGCATAACAGCTGAATGGAAAACAAGAAAATGAATCAAAGGAAAGGGAACACTTCTACCATTTTCTCAAACTTGCAAGCAATATGAACAATAAAGAATGAGAAACACACTTTTTTCTTTTCAATGTCTTAATCTCAAGAATCTACTAATGCAAAAATCGTCTTTCAAACCTTAATACAAGATGAATGCAATTTTTTGATTTTTTTAAATAAATGATAAGCAGATACATGCACAAATGAATCAAAGACTCAAAACTAAAGAAATAATCCTTTTTTACAAAACTAGAAGACTACCTCATTCACTGGGAAGCAAAGAGATTTATGCTAAGCGAAAGAAGGAGACCTAATGAACAAGACAAGGAAGTTTGGTCACCAGACGCCACACACCAATCAAGAGGATGACAAACAGTGAAAAAGAAGAAGCCTCAAACAACGAGAAATATTATACCAAGCAGAGTCTAAATATCTCAATGAATGAGTGACCTAAGTAAACCAAGCAGTGGAGAAACCCTAGGGTATTTAGGTCACATGGTTCAAGAGGGAGGATTTGAAAAGACTTGAAAACCATAATCAAAAATATTAACAACCAACACTTTTGACACAACAAAGAGGAGAAAAACAAGCTTTGAGGACATAATACATTGGCCAATCAACCAAAAAAACCTCAAAATTTGAAACTTACAGGAATTGTCGCAAGTAAAACACTAGCAACATGCACCGACAACAAATCGTCACACCTCCCTAACCAAGAACTTTATGACGTCATTGCAAAAGTACATCAGTTATTTGTAGTGGGCCGATTATAGGCCTTGTCATGACTGTTAGACAATTTATTCGCACCGTACAATAAAAGATGCAACCCAGAAGACAACTCAGACGTGACTACTTCGCAACTGTTAGGAAATAAATAGCAACAACCTAGAATCAAAAGAAAAAAATGAAAGTTGGACTGGAGCAAGGCCAAATCTATCACTTAGAGGGGTGGGAAGGCTATAGAAGTAGTCTAACAGCTTCCATAATGCAGTATGCTACCCAAAAAATAAGGAAGTCCATAAACCAACAAAGCCAATCAACACAAAAGACAAAAGACAAGTCCCCAGTAGGGTCACCAACTTGTGACACAGGTAAGTTCCCTCTGCAGACAGAGGCAACCCCTCTAGCCCTAGAGTGGGTCTAGTCACTACACAGACAATACCAAAGAAAATTTCCTTAGAAAATTGGTGTTATGAAGGCCTACCTTCAATCCGAAGTTCGATGAAGTCCTTGTCGTGTTGTTCCAGCTCTTATTCTTCTAGTCGCTCATACCTGAAAAAAAACATCTAGAGAAACACCACAAATGAAATAGAAAATGACCAAACACTGTACTTGAAGAGATAAGGCACGAAATAGGAAACAAGCTATTGATTTGTATTAATATAAATCAAAGTAAAACTTACAACTGAGCATTGACGTCATAAGCCTCCTTGAAGGGTCCTATCGCCATGTCTCCATAAGCATTTACTTGTGAACCGTCTCCCAAGGGAACATATGACTCTCTCTTCTGTCCAAAAGGGTTGATGCTAGAAATCTCTCAAGCCAAATCTACTCAAAATTCTCTCAAATAAAAATACATATGATGCTACTTCCACACTCCAATAACACTCTCTACCTCTACTCCTCTCTTAGAAACTTGGAACTATCAAATTACATCTAGCTATCATCTAGTTACATCCAAGCTAGCTGATCTCATTCATGGAGGAGATGTTTATAGGAGGGAGAGGTCCCATAAGAGGAGGAAGGAAGAGATTATCTCTTAGGGAGGTTGCACAAAAGGTGGAACAACTATCCTAGAGGAGAGAGGAAAGTTCAACTAACCCATCAACCAACCCTAGGACTGCCCATGAAGCAATTTCATCTCGAAGTTTTGACGAGTTGTTTAAAAACTTGCCAAATCTGGCTCATCATGGGTGCAACGTAGGGATAGACCAAAAACTTCGCTAGGGCTAGTGTTAACTTGACCATCTTCGTGAGAGGGATAACTTATGACTCGCGATGACCCAAAAACTTAGGTAAAAAGGGTCTTCTTCAGGGATAATGTTGAGACACTCTTCCTGAGATTGCAAGGAAGGTAATGACACATAATTGGCAATATGACACATCACAGATGTCGGTAACATAGACTGGCGGTATCTGGGATGAGGGAATGCAGAGTCAGTGACAAATTACTATGTGATAGTAGGCCGCTACGGTATTTGAGTACCAAATACCACTCTGAATCCTTGACACCCAGCTTTGTGTGAAGGGTATGAAATATATTGGTAAACTCTAGCACGTCTTGGTCCCTTCCCGACTGCAACGTAGTCCACTTTATGTATTTTTCTTCATAGCTTCCGAGAGGGTAGTACTACTCCTTGATGGCATTGCAAAATGAATTCCAGGTGGGTGTAGCTAAAACAGTGAGGCCGTACTTTCATCCTTTTACTTGCTGTAGGATTCCCACCAGTCCTTGGCATGGGGGGTGACTTTGAGAAGTGAGAAAGTGATATTTTCCCTGCTGAAAAAATCATGAAAATAAATCCTTCTAGAATATTTAACCATTTATCTATGGCATATGCATCTATCTTAACCTCAAATATGGGAATCTCAGAATTAACTTGTACCTTAAAGGGTGTGGCACTTCCAGAGTAGCTACTGGAAGTAGATGCGGTGCCCCTGGGTAGTCGTTGAAGAATCTGGGAAAAGTTGTCCATCATTTCATTCCTTTGTCACTCGAGGGCTTCTTCGAGCAAGATTTTGATAGGATCTCCTACCCCCTCGTATTTCTTTTCATTCGCCATGGGAGGCCATTGCGATTTGTGAGGCCGATCTTGCAAAGGTTCAACTAGATCAAGCCCTAACTCCTTATATCCCGACCTCGTTGGGGACATGCAAAGAAAAACAAAGAAAGAGAAAACCACTCTGATACCACTGATCTAGATTTAACAGGAATGCAAAAATTACAAATATAACCATAAATACTAAGATGCAGCAGAAATAACACTCATTTCATTAATAGAAAAATACTGAAGTATGCTTACAAACAGAATGGAAATAAGACTAGCTCGGGTGATGGTAGCTGATCTCTGAGAAGAGATGTGGTGGCTACATACCTCTGAACTTAGTTACAATGAGGCTCAAGGTCCTTTTTATTATTGAACAATAAGAGAAAACCATAAACAAACAAAACCCTAACCCGAGGAGATGTAACACCAAGAGTTTGTGGGCCCCGTTGGGGTTAATTGGGCAACCATCTTTCTAGGGTCGTAACATGGTCATATTATCTCTGTTTGACACATATGATACATCATTGGAAATATATCTTTGGGGACTACAACTATCGATGTGACTGTTATAAAAATCAATCGAGGAATTTTTCTAAAAAAATGTCGTTTAGGGCCTCAAAACAACTCTGGATGTTTAGGACCCAGAAAACTGCCAAAAATAGTAAATTGTGCTACAATTAAGGAAACCGAAGAACTGAAAGAAACAATGGTGAGGATCCAAGTGGAATAGGCGGTTGGCCACCAATATACACTTGGATAGTCTTTAGAAAGTTGAAGGATCCTATCTAATCAAATCAAGATGTCTCTTTCTTGCTTCAAGGAAAATGAGAAGTTGGGTGACTCGTCTAAATTTGTTGCATGGAAGATCAGGTTGGAGATCATAGTTGATGACAATGTTGTCTAGGAATACCTATAATGAAAATTACCTAAGCATATAGAGAATGCTTCTACTTCTACCAAGAACAAGTATAAGAAAGATGAGTTAAAAGAAAAGAAAATTATAGATGATGGCTTACAAGATCATTTATGTGTATAAGTTGGATATATGAAAAATTCTAAGGATATGTGTGATAAGCTAGCTGACATGTATAAAGTCAACAATTTGAATGAAATCATCTCCTTGAAATATCAACTCAAAGATATTAAGATGAATAAAGGATAGAATGTGCAATCCTACATTATGAGGATATCTCATCTTAGAGATCAATTGCAGAGAGTTGGGGAAATTGTGCTTGACAGGGAATTGGTGATTGTAACCCTTATAGGTCTCCCTCCTATTTTGGAAACCTTCATTGCAACTATAAGAAAAAAATAGTTTCCCCTCATTTGATGAGACTGTTGGAAATATCACTCAAGAGGAATTAAGGATGGTTTCTATAGGTAGGATACAAAAGCATGAAGAAGGATAGCTTGTTGCTTTCGTCACTCATAACAAGAAAAATAAAGTAAAAGGAGGTAAATCAAATTCAAGGAAGCCTCCTCCTTGAAATTTGAAGAGAGGGAATGAAAGAGAAACATCGCACATTTAATGTTACAGTTGTCACAAGAAAGGTCACTATGCTCGAGATTTCCTTGAGAAGAACAATGGTCCACACTACAACACTAGAAGCAACAATAACAGGTTTAATAATCAAAGAAGAGGATATCATCGAGAGAATGATTGTAATGGAAGAGATGAAATAAGAATAAAAGATACTCTAAGTGATCATGAAGAAGACCATCTTCCTTAAAAGAAGTCAAGAAATACAAGAAATGAAAGTAATGTTGTTAACCAATCTAAATGTATTCTTATTTCTGCACTTTCTAGTTCCTCTCCTATGAATACTTGGGATAGTTATTTGGTTAATAGTGGGGCCTCTCATCATTTCTCTGGGTGTAAGAAATTTCTCTCTAATTTGGTGGAGAGGGAGTCAAATTTGAATATTATCCTTGGAGACAATTGTTGTAGGGATTAATGCATGGGCGGTTGTGGATAGAAAAACCCTCTAGGGTTTCCCGGGACACAAGGGTGCAGATGAAATTAGGTGACTTGCAATTATTCCAAGATATATGCACATATTCATGTTAATCTAGAATCGACAAAGTAAAAGAGAAGAGTTACCTCTCAATCTCTAGTGTAGTTTTGTTAGAGATCTCAGTGTGCCAAAGGGAAGATGGCTTCCCCCTCTCCTAGAACAAAACCTGCACATAGACAAGATAAGAGGTAACCTTCACAACATATAGACCTTGACAATTAAAAACATTAACATACAGGAATATATAAAACTATCTTAGATATAAGAGAACCATCAATCTCGAAATTGCATCAACATATATAGAAAATAAGTCTCAACATCATCAAGTAGACAGAGCAGAAGAAGATCTATATTTTCAGATGAGAGAAGAATGATTACAACCATGGTTGTTGAATCAAGTCTTCCCTTAGCTCCTCGGCTCCTTTCCTTCTCTCTCTCCCTTAAATATTCAACAACATAACCATACTTGTCTCAATATTCAGATCACTGTTACAATGGCCAAGCCTCTAATTTATAGATGAGGAGAGGCTCTCTCCTTTCCAATTTCTTCAAGAGTTCCAATGAGTAAAAAGCTTGGATGTTTCCTTGCTTTATTACTCGCTAAATTCCTTTGAATCTTTGTTAGGATTAGCAATGTCCTTAGCTAGGACTGAGACATATGTTTCTAGATTTTCGAGCTGACATTTGAGTGAAGAGCAGAGTGTTAGTTAGTAAACTCGTGCTTTGACCTCCGGAATCCCATAAATATCTAGTAACGCTTCCCTTTAGGCAAAAAAGAGAATTAAGATAGGGACTAATGCCTTTTTTTGAGTCATGGGCAGTCTTATAACTCCCTTAACTCCCTTTTTCTATTGCTATGGTGCGTTACCCTAGAAAATGGGCCTGCAACTTAGTGTTTTCTTCCAGTCAAAGTGTCCTTTTCCTCTGAGATGATGAGGAGGTCATTTTGTGTATAATAGATGCCCCCTAAAGTTTTAGGTGAGATATAGAGATGATTGACAAAATACTTTATATAAACTGAAGAGAGAGAGAAAGGATTGGAGCTTCAGAATTGCAAGAGACCTGAAATCCACATATGTCATAAATAAATAAACATGTCCTAAGTCAGGCATTCCCATGCTTAGTTGTTGTTGTTAGCACTCTGTAAATCCCTTAAGGCTAAGGAAAGGGATCCCAGAGGTAACCACCAACCTCTTTTAGGTTAAGGTCCAGTCTCCCTAACCTTGGAGAAGAATCTCTCGTTGGATCAACTATCAATCAAAAAGACTGATAGGATATGCATTTTAGATTGGGTATTAATGTCAAGGGTAGATGATAAAATATTTGATGGAAATGTTGGAAGTGAGGGCCACTGAAGTATAGGATTATAGCACATCAGGGCATGCATGAGCCATCTAGATAACAGAGGCAAGGTAGGTGCACACTCCAAGTCAAAGGTTGTTTGTAGTATAGCGAAGAATGAATGAAACAAAAAAATATTCAGTCAAACAAAAAAAAGCATCTGGTTATGAATTCTGTTACATAACTAATGGCCAGATATTTAGAAGAATCATGACAGAGAAATAAAGAATTTTACCATTTATAAGGTCCAAAGTTATCTTGAGCATATAGGAATGAATTCAAGACAACAACTTCAGAAATGGATATTATATTAACACAAAAGAAACACAAACTTGATAATGCACACCACAGGAATCTCTAAAACTAATAACTCAGTTTGATTTGAAGCTACCTCAGAGCACTTTCCAATGGGAAGGGTTTGATGAAGCTCTAATTCCTTTCGATATTTGAAAAATGACCTCAAAATTCCCTGTCTAGACCACAAGACCTTAAGGAGTAAATGACTCCTTGGACAATCAAACCTTTATGCTACAACACCTAGTGATTCATAGGCTAAATTGACCACAATAAATAGCGAGAGGCTAACACCATTGATTCCTAATATAGGACTCTAACAATTTTATCAGAGTGATTCTCAAAAGAGGCACGACCGTCATGTCCACTGATAGGTACAATGTGGAAGTTGTGTCATAATATGATCAATCTGAAGAGGTCTCCAAAAACAAGATAAACAACTTGGGAAAAGAAACAAGGTTGATTTTTGTAAGCCTCTACCCAAGGTCTTGTTCTTCGCCTCTCTCAACGACATATTTTTTCACATGTGAATAAAAGAGTTGAATTTGAACATGTGAGAAATCATCTGCTTACCAGTCAATGATGAAAATTGTTAGGAGATGTGAGGATGGCCAGCAATAAGGATGATTCTTGTTAAGCGCGCTTAACTCCACAGTTAAGCGCGCTTGAGCCAGAGGAGTTCTGGGATGGGTGACCTCCTGGGAAGTCCTGGTTACCGGGTGCAAGCCCCGAAAGTGATGATTGATGCTATGTGATTCGTTCTCCACATTTCACTAGTTTCAATCCCACTTCTTCACCCCTGTGAGCATCACCCGATGCAATGAGTGCTAAGTGAACTATTCAAAAATCATGAGAAATTAGTCAGTTACGACTACCTCTCATGGAAATGGTCATACGTTTGAATGACTTACTTAACGCAGTTGAATCCCAAAAATGATATCTAATATAATGCACTGCGTAATCCCCCATACTTAAATTCAAAAAGAGTCAAGGGATCTCTACTTGAATGGTTCATGAGGCACAATACTTGCTAAGGTTTTGCAAATGGGGTAGCAAGCTAAGTGGGCTTGATTGTGGGAAAAACTCCACAGTTAAGCGCGCTTGAGCCAGAGGAGTTCTGGGATGGGTGACCTCCTGGGAAGTCCTGGTTACCGGGTGCAAGCCCCGGAAGTGATGATTGATGCTATGTGATTCGTTCTCCACATTTCACTAGTTTCAATCCCACTTCTTCACCCCTGTGAGCATCACCCGATGCAATGAGTGCTAAGTGAACTATTCAAAAATCATGAGAAATTAGTCAGTTACGACTACCTCTCATGGAAATGGTCATACGTTTGAATGACTTACTTAACGCAGTTGAATCCCAAAAATGATATCTAATATAATGCACTGCGTAATCCCCCATACTTAAATTCAAAAAGAGTCAAGGGATCTCTACTTGAATGGTTCATGAGGCACAATACTTGCTAAGGTTTTGCAAATGGGGTAGCAAGCTAAGTGGGCTTGATTGTGGGAAAAACTCCACAGTTAAGCGCGCTTGAGCCAGAGGAGTTCTGGGATGGGTGACCTCCTGGGAAGTCCTGGTTACCGGGTGCAAGCCCCGGAAGTGATGATTGATGCTATGTGATTCGTTCTCCACATTTCACTAGTTTCAATCCCACTTCTTCACCCCTGTGAGCATCACCCGATGCAATGAGTGCTAAGTGAACTATTCAAAAATCATGAGAAATTAGTCAGTTACGACTACCTCTCATGGAAATGGTCATACGTTTGAATGACTTACTTAACGCAGTTGAATCCCAAAAATGATATCTAATATAATGCACTGCGTAATCCCCCATACTTAAATTCAAAAAGAGTCAAGGGATCTCTACTTGAATGGTTCATGAGGCACAATACTTGCTAAGGTTTTGCAAATGGGGTAGCAAGCTAAGTGGGCTTGATTGTGGGAAAAACTCCACAGTTAAGCGCGCTTGAGCCAGAGGAGTTCTGGGATGGGTGACCTCCTGGGAAGTCCTGGTTACCGGGTGCAAGCCCCGGAAGTGATGATTGATGCTATGTGATTCGTTCTCCACATTTCACTAGTTTCAATCCCACTTCTTCACCCCTGTGAGCATCACCCGATGCAATGAGTGCTAAGTGAACTATTCAAAAATCATGAGAAATTAGTCAGTTACGACTACCTCTCATGGAAATGGTCATACGTTTGAATGACTTACTTAACGCAGTTGAATCCCAAAAATGATATCTAATATAATGCACTGCGTAATCCCCCATACTTAAATTCAAAAAGAGTCAAGGGATCTCTACTTGAATGGTTCATGAGGCACAATACTTGCTAAGGTTTTGCAAATGGGGTAGCAAGCTAAGTGGGCTTGATTGTGGGAAAAACTCCACAGTTAAGCGCGCTTGAGCCAGAGGAGTTCTGGGATGGGTGACCTCCTGGGAAGTCCTGGTTACCGGGTGCAAGCCCCGGAAGTGATGATTGATGCTATGTGATTCGTTCTCCACATTTCACTAGTTTCAATCCCACTTCTTCACCCCTGTGAGCATCACCCGATGCAATGAGTGCTAAGTGAACTATTCAAAAATCATGAGAAATTAGTCAGTTACGACTACCTCTCATGGAAATGGTCATACGTTTGAATGACTTACTTAACGCAGTTGAATCCCAAAAATGATATCTAATATAATGCACTGCGTAATCCCCCATACTTAAATTCAAAAAGAGTCAAGGGATCTCTACTTGAATGGTTCATGAGGCACAATACTTGCTAAGGTTTTGCAAATGGGGTAGCAAGCTAAGTGGGCTTGATTGTGGGAAAAACTCCACAGTTAAGCGCGCTTGAGCCAGAGGAGTTCTGGGATGGGTGACCTCCTGGGAAGTCCTGGTTACCGGGTGCAAGCCCCGGAAGTGATGATTGATGCTATGTGATTCGTTCTCCACATTTCACTAGTTTCAATCCCACTTCTTCACCCCTGTGAGCATCACCCGATGCAATGAGTGCTAAGTGAACTATTCAAAAATCATGAGAAATTAGTCAGTTATGACTACCTCTCATGGAAATGGTCATACGTTTGAATGACTTACTTAACGCAGTTGAATCCCAAAAATGATATCTAATATAATGCACTGCGTAATCCCCCATACTTAAATTCAAAAAGAGTCAAGGGATCTCTACTTGAATGGTTCATGAGGCACAATACTTGCTAAGGTTTTGCAAATGGGGTAGCAAGCTAAGTGGGCTTGATTGTGGGAAAAACTCCACAGTTAAGCGCGCTTGAGCCAGAGGAGTTCTGGGATGGGTGACCTCCTGGGAAGTCCTGGTTACCGGGTGCAAGCCCCGGAAGTGATGATTGATGCTATGTGATTCGTTCTCCACATTTCACTAGTTTCAATCCCACTTCTTCACCCCTGTGAGCATCACCTGATGCAATGAGTGCTAAGTGAACTATTCAAAAATCATGAGAAATTAGTCAGTTACGACTACCTCTCATGGAAATGGTCATACGTTTGAATGACTTACTTAACGCAGTTGAATCCCAAAAATGATATCTAATAAGGATGATCATCTCCAATATGTCCAGTACAATCTAGCAAGTGTTAGAAGTTTTTTGTCGTCAAACACACGTAGAATCTCTCAGTTGGGAGCCAATAGTGAAAACCCCCAATCAAACGCAGGGTAACCTGCCACTGAGGATTACAAGTTCTAGGATACTGATATATTTTTGCATCTTCTTCCTAGATAGGATGTGGAAGTTGATGGAAAGAGATATGTCAAATGTAGGCAATAAGGTGTCCTACATTAGTTGATACGAAACATGACAAGAATGATTATTTTGGAGATATATTAGAGCAATGGGCCAAACAAACAGAGGGAAATTTCAGGCATATGATGGTATGGTTGATACAAGAAGAAGAGAGCATATGAATCCCTTGAACAATAGAAGGTACGAAATCAAGGTTACCAGGAAATTTAGACTTAAGAACACCAAACAATGTTCGAATACAGGGATGCAAGAAAATTAGAGTATGAAGGCTAAACTCATAGGATGGTAAGGTTCGAATAGAGGATGACAAAGAGGATTGTTGAGTGTTTGCTTCAGGGGCTTAGACCTAAGTTCAGAGTTGGTTGTTCTAACCAATAAAACCCTATACTATCGGCCCTTTCGGCAACAAACTGTGTAGCGCAGACCGCAGTCCCACCCAAGGCAATATTGGGGGATGCTAGAACTAGGTTTCTACATTGAGAGGGGCTATGTAGTGTGGTTGTAAGGTTTTTATCAGTTTAGGGCTTAATCCAACCTTCACGAACTGTTAACCTTATTGTTACAGTTGTAAAGCGTTTTCCTACTTAATAGACTTGCGAGTTGCGCATAACTAGTCTAACATGTATTATTCGTCATATAAAACTGTATTTGAACCTTCGTGATGCAATTGCAGAAGAAATGTACAAAAATGAACCATAAACAAGCTAAAACATAGAAACTACATAGACATAAGAAAATAAAAGGATCTGTCTCAGATTCTTCTTTATTAGTTCAAGTCTTCATAGACGCAATAATTTTTACCATGCACACATAGATGTAGGGGCCTGCGTATATAACTACAGACTTACCAAGGTTTCCGTGCGCACAGCTACAGGAGCCTTCCCCTTTGCTGGAATACATAAATATCTCCTAATCAAAAATTCAAAAACATTTCATTCAACTTAGCTAATTCCCTAGACTTTCTAAGAGATCCCTTTATATATTCTTTTACCCTTACAATACCATGGTCAGAAAACCATGGACGAAGCTCAAAATACTATAGATAATCCCATCCCCTTACAAAAGAAGGGGCTTTGATCTTCCCCAAAGCCCCTTTGACTCTTATAACCATGTGTTAATCATGCTCGGCTCCTCAAAATGCAGAGTCTCTACATGACTCGAATAAAACTTAAACCTACGGGACCCTTACCCAACAGGCTCCCAACAAAAAGATGTGACTCATGCTCAAGTCACTCAGCTGGTACACCCTTGATCTTTGCCTTCAGGCCTTCCCATGTAGACTTCAATGGATGAATTGTTGTTGTGCATTACTCTACGGCCTCTCAAACTTCGTCCACGAGCTTCTCTATTGTCGGCCCTCCTGCTGCGAGGTCGATTGTCCTCTGTGTTTGTTGCATGCTCCTTAATTTTCCCTCTACTTCCTATGAGTGTTGGAAGGCCTCATCTACCCAAGGCTACGTTCATGCAGAGATGATCAGTGCCTTCCTCCATAACTCATCAATCTATCCCTACAAAAGTTTTCCTTGTTGAAGCCAGGTGAACCGTTGCAAAGGCACTAAGGTTCGTGTCGTTTCTTTAAGCTCATCGAACTGTAGTTGGTTGTCTCTAATTTCTACTTCGATCTTCTACACATGCGGGTGTTCCTACAGAAATTCCCATACTTCCATTGTATCTTCAGGAAGTGGACTACAGTCCTTGACTCCAGTCGTTATCTATGTCATATCATCTTTTATGGCAGTTGCGCATTGCTCTCGAACTTCTGGTTGTGTTGTAGGCCACATCTTCATCTGAAGTTTTATAATCTACATCTGCAGTTGAAATCTAACCTTGCCCACCTCTGCCTTCAAGTCTTTGACTGTTACTACCAGTTTCTGATGTTTTTATGCTCAAGTTTCCTTCGCTGGGATCTGGAGATTTGGAAGCTCACTGCATCCTTTGGTTATGCCCTCTTCTAGCTGCTAGCTGGGTGTAGCTACCTTAGTGTGATCCTGCATCACTTTATTCTTTTCTTTGAACATCAATTGGTTGTCTTGTTTCACTTATTTTATGACCAACAGAGCTCACTTCTCTCGGATGTTTAGTTCATCAGAGACTCCCTGGTGTAAATCGTGCAATGCCTAAATGGGGAACACCGCAAGGTTGAGACTTATATTTTTCCAGTATTGCGCGCAATCCTATTCCTTGGCTGTCTCAAAATGGAGAGAGCCCCATGGTAGTTTCACTTCTTAGAGCTCGGATGTGATTTTGGTAGTGGTACAAAACTTTGACACGCTCACTTGACCCACACTTGCTTGACCCATGCTCGCCTGAGTCACACTCGCTTGAACCATGCTCACCTGAACTTCCAGCTTCTTGAAGCCCTATTGGACCTCTGTCAACACTGCTTTGTAATGGTCTTCAACTTTCCCTCGGAAGTCCTCCATCATAGTCTGTACTCTTTCTCTTATCTCATTGATGTCCCCCTCAGTGAGGACTATTAGCTTTGCACCAATGGATCTGTCCAAATTCTGATTCTTCTACGCTCCTCCAGCACGTTGCTTCTTTTGCCTTTTCACTATAAATAGGGAATCAATGTCCTCCATGTCCACAAAAGGGTCTTCACCACCCTAATCACCCTCATTGATATCCTTCCCAACTCTGTGCTCTATTTCCTGTGTGGTGTTTTTCTCAAGGTTAATTGTGACCTTCTAAGGAACCTTCTCCTTTTCCACTAGTTTTTCGGTCTATGTACCTCTAATGGCTTGTTGTGTCTTACTTGTGCCCGTCTTCTCTTTCTTTGTTCTAGCTGGGGTGAGCCAATTACTTAACCACTTGTTGATGACCGTCAAGATGTTCTCTTCAGAAACTAAGTATGGTATCTCATACTATACCTTCTCCAAATATTTCTTGGTGTGGATAAAGACAATTTGAAAATCCTCTTTAAAGTTAGTAATGTCTATATATTCTTGAAATAATGCGGGTGATAGTCATGACCTTTGGTTGATGACTGTGCACAGATCCATCTCAAATAGAACCCAAAATATTTTGTTCTCTATAACCCGGGTTGATTCCTTAGGTGTTGATAGCGAGGCAAACTTCACAGCTTCATACTCATCAGGGTACATAGTGGGGAACTACAACTCCTCTTGCATTCTCCATGCTACCAATGCAATTAAGATCAATAGCCACAAGTAGTGGAATGACTTCCCTTCTTCTTGTGCTTCTCGATAGCCATCCAAAAGCTCCTAACATAGATACCTAACTAGTTAAACTGGACCCCCTTACTACACTACGTGGCCAAGGATATAATTGGGGCGACACTTCATCCATCCAACACTTCCTCGTGATGTTACCAGCCAAAATGGATGTGGAAAAATGCATAGCCTCATCATTAATAAAACTAATAGCATAGACCTGAGACTTCTTGACTAAGCCAAAGTCATTCTTCATCTGATCGGCCAGCTCTTTCTCTTGAGACTTCCCAACAAATGCATCATCCAGGTTCACTCCTTGGTAAGGTAGCACAGTAATCCTTCGGATTAACATATTGCCAATCAGGATTGGTGTTTTGAGCCATAAACACCCATAATGTACCAGTGCCAATAGTTAGTGCATACATATTATGTTTATATTGTTGTGCCCAAAGTGTGGAATAGAAAGCATATTAAGCAACCCAACGAGTTGAATCCTTGCTACCCACTTCATTGGCTCAACCCTTGTCACTCCAGCTTCTTTGTAATAAATAGATTCGAGGTACTTGCTAGACTCAAATTGGGGATACTTGCTGCGATCATGGAAATCCTAGTCCTCCATGTGTAGTTGTGGCACCCTGGCCAACAAATCTCTCTCAATTAGCACTTACGCTAGTAACAGGGGTGTAAATATCTTGTATTTGATAGAACATGGGTCCCTTGTCACCTTTGAAGTTGGCTTCCTCAGCGGTGTTAGCTTCAGTCACTTCAGCCTGTCACCAATGATCAAATATGCTCTTACAGGTGTTGTTAGGGTGTCAAGTCAATTTTTTGTCATTTCAGTGAGTCTTCATATAAAAATTTGGTCATTGGTTATCATGTCTAGGTCACTATTGCTCCATTCACTTACCCATGGTCATCATCACTCATCATGGTCATTGTCTTCTTCAAGGTATCATATCTTCATTTAAGTGTCTTGGGTCATGAAATGGTTAAATTCCTCATTTTAGGTCATGGTCTAGGGTTTCACTCCATGTGTCCATGTGTTTCCAAAAGCATGTCCATCATGTGATTAAGTAGGTAAAGGGAGTTAGCATCTTAGGGAAAGAAAAATAAAGGTAACGATAATGTTTTATTTCAAATAAGACAATATTGCAGTACACTACCTCACATCATCATTCCTCATAGGGACATGTGTGATTAAAAATATGTTTCTGACAAAATGGAGACTAATTTTACAAAACTAAAAGAGGTTTTTGTCCATTATAGTCCAAGGAACACAAACCTAATTTAGTTTATGCACATGTATTATGATTTGAAATAAATTCCCCAAATACACTTGCTATGGGAGTGTTGCTTCACTTCTAGACAACTTGACATCAAGATAGTTTTTTAGGGGTTTGGAGCCAATTTTGTCAGTGTTTGAGGACTCTATTGTGTAGCAGACATCCTAAGATTTCCAATGGTAACTTCAGCTTGTGATTTGTATTAGTGGAAGGCATCCAAAAGTAATATTCAAGTTGGCACTGCGCTCTAGTCAGAGAAACCCTGAGTTTCTGGAGTGGCCTTGGGAAAATAAAATTTTCTCCCTCATGGAGTGTCCAAATTACATTCTTGAGGTGTCCATCCTATAGAAGACTTCAAGATATTTCCAATGAGCTATCAACCTCTCAATTTGGAGCAGTTTAAGGCCTCCAAAAGTGGTTTAGAAGATGGCACTATGCTTCTGTGAACTGTGCTGCGCTTTGGCACTGCACGTAGGAACACTGTGTTGTGCGTCGGACAAAGTGCCCAGAAATCCTTCAAAAATATCTCAGATCTCAACTTTTCACTTGCAAGATTGATTTTACTAAATTCTAAGCTAAGGAACAAGCAATTACACCCTCATCCTCCATCTTTTTCTTTCCCAATTTCATCTCATGTCAATGATTCTTCAAGTTAGGGTTTGTAGAAAAATTTGCATGGGAAATGTTAGGGTGAAAATGGATGGTGAGCTCCAGTATTGAAAAAATAATATTGCAACTCCTACGGATTCCTTCTTTACTTTTATCAACCCGGTAGTTCATAACAAACTTGGAAGCGACGGTGTTGTATGCACAAGTACTAGCTCTTACTGCAAGTTGTCACTTGATCAGCTGGCGCAAGTTCACTAGGAGATTAAGCCAAATTCTATGAGTTCTCAGAAGAAGCTTTTACTGTGATGGAAGAAAGCTAACTCTATAGGGGCTATTCTACTTGCAGAAAGAGAAGGAAAATTGAAATGAAATGCAAACCCTAGCAAACCCTAGTAAACCCTAGTTTACCCACTAACCCTACTTTTGCAAGAAAAGAGATGGAAACTACTGAAATGGGTACCATTGACTACTGAAAAGGTAAATTGCATTTATTCAAGCTACTTCTGAAGAGAAATGAGAAGAAATCATCTTTTTGTACTTTTGAGCATTTTTATGTGGAATTATTATGCTTGTGATTTGACTGGTTGTGGTTGTGCAGAGGTTTGGTGGCAAAGGAAGATGGAGTTGGCTTTTATAGAAGGTGAGGAAGGTGTGGAGGGGTCCTAAGAAGCCCCTAGTACCCTTCTGAAGACTTCCATTGTGATCAGACTTCGAAAAATCACTCACAGGAAATTCTATAGGAGGCTGCAGGGGATCTACAGGAGGATCTATAGGAGGAGGCCGAAAGTGGCTTTTGGATGTTTGAAGGTGGAAAAAGAATGGGAGAGGGGAAATGAAGGTTGGATGAAGGTGTTGGGGGGTCTATAACTTGTCAAGGAAGATCAGGGACGAAGGCGATGGTTGGATTTGTTCAAGGGGTAAGAAAGCAGCTTTATGGAAAAACGCAGAAATTAGGGTAGATTGGCGAAATGTTGCAAATGAGTTGGGAAATCAGGGAGAAGTGAGTTGGTGCTGGCTATTTTATGGAGGAATGATGAGATGGGATGTCCTGCAAGAGATCTGCACATTTACTTCTCAAAACTGACCAAATCAAGAACTAAAAAACAGAGTTTTTTCTAACTTAACCTAATTTCTGACCTAAAACCAAAAAATGTTGAACAGTATCCTATGAACAGAAAATCATGCGAGAGAACTATGGTAAAAGGACATGGAATGATCTAAGCAATTAAATCTGAACCAATATCCACTTTTCCAAATCAAAGGATCACACTAGCAGTTGCATGGAAGAGCAAAAACTGTGTTTTTGGTGGCAGCAGTAGTGCCTTGACCTCAAATCATGGTCCCAAGAAAGGAGAAAGGAGATCAAGACCTACTGTTGGCATTTTTGGATCTTTTTCTGTCACTGTAGCAACTTACTTAAACAACTTGTAACAAAAACAACTATTCTAACCATCAAAAGCAACCTAATCTAATGAACTAAAATGAATCTATGCAACAAAAATTAACTCATGAATGGAAGCAAAAACATATAAATACATGAAGGAGGTGTTGGGAAACTTGGGTTGGGCCCTAAACCAAGAGCTTCAGCCCTCTGAAAAAGATCAGTGCTAGCTCAAAAATTGTTTCATCTCCATTTATCAAAAAATAGCAGTTACATCACATAAATTGTCTTCAAAAAGAGCTCGAAAATGAGCTGAGTACAAGGCTGCACAAAAGTGCGAAAATATACTAAGAACTAGCTAAAATCCAACTAAAAAAATTGAGGCCCTAAGCCCCCCTATTTATACAAATGGAGTCCCCCAACAGCCCTCCTAAAATCAAGGAGCTTGGCTTCCCAGAATTGGAGATAAAATGTAGTCCTTCTTTACTTTCTCGGCTGCCCCTTGGAAAGTGGACCTTTGTGCTCCAAGTTTTTGATGGAGAATTCAAGGTAAGGGTTCATAAATGAAGGGGACACCCTCCTACAAATCCTCTCCCTTGTTATTCCTCGAATTTGGCTGCCAAATGCTCATTAAACCTTTGATTTTGTCTCAAAATTGACCAAAAATCTACATAAAGCACACATTAGACTTTTTGGCATAATGACTAACCCAATTCACTCTATTAGCATAAATATAATAAAAAACATGCAATAAACTAATGAGAATGGTGGATTAAGCTGAGTTAGGAGGCTAAATGAGCCCATATAATTACCCATTTCTGGGGCTCATCATCACCCCCTTACTGAATGGGTTGCTCATCCTCTGAGCAACTAGTCTATCTCCTCATCCATGATATCTTTGATGGATTCCCTGACATCCCATGCTTCTGATGTGATATCCTCCTCTTTATCATGGAATCCCGCCTTTCTATCAAACTCCTCCCACTGTTGTATTTCTTCTTCCTCTTTTTCCTCTTCTTTTGTCTTCTCTGCCTCTGTTAGCTTTGCTTCCTCAAGCTCTGTTTTGGTTTCCTTCTCATCTTGTTTAGTTTTTTCCTTCTCTGCTTTAGTATTTTTCTTCTCTGGTTTAGTCTTTTTCTTTTCTGTTTTAGTCTTTTCCTTTTCTGTTCTAGGTTTCCTCCTCTCTACTCTAGTATTTTTCTTCTCTGTTTTAGGTTCTTCCTTCTCATCTTCTGTTTTGATTTCCTCCTCTATTTTAAGTTCTTCCTTCTCATCTTTTGTTTTGATTTCCTCCTCTGTTTCAAGTTCTTCTTTCTCTATTTTGGTCTTTTCCTCTTTTTCTGTTTCAAGTTCTTCTTTCTCTGTTTTGGTCTTTTCCACTTTTTCTATTTCCTCCTCATATTTTGTGTGGGATTCCTCTTCTGGGATATCTCAGGTGAAGAGGGAGACAACAATTTTCAAAAACTAGGAAATAGAGAAAAAATTGTGTTTTTCTTTAAGAAACAGGCAAACTTTTTTTTTTTGTTTAATGCAATTACTCTTCTCTTCAGGCTTAATTCTTCCCTAAAATTGCATCATTCACTATATATGTGAGTATCCAAGGTGGAGAAGGAGACAACACTTCTTTTGCAGAAACAAGAAACAAATGAAAATTGTGTTTTTCAAGAAACAAGAAAACTTTTGAATGCAATTCCTCTCTTTTTCAGGCTTAATCCTTCCTTAAAATTGCATCACTCCTTGTATATGTGAAAACCAGGGTGAAGAAGAGATAATACTTCAGAAATAGAGAATAGATGAAAACTGTGTTTTTCTTAAGAAGCAGGCAGAATTCTTTGAATTCAATTCCTTTCCTTTTTTAGGCTCCATTCTATCTTACAACCACATCACCCCTTGTATATATGAAAATGCAAAGTGGGTTTGCACCTAGCCTACCTCTTTGAGCCCAAATTTGGATGAGAATCCCGGTTTTTCTTCTGCAAGACTACTCACTGGTCCTCCTGTAGAACTATTACAGCTTCCTGTAGAATGCCAATAGCAAAAAATGGGTGAAAACAATAGCAGATGATGATTTCGAGGTTATGGTGGTAGTATAGAGCTTACTGCAGCGAAGTGGATGAGGATGAAATGGAAGAAAAGGTGGTGAAGGAGTTTTGAGGAGGCATACTTATGTTTTCTTTGAGATATTTCCGCTGATGGTCAACTGGAAAAAAAGTGCGTTGGCATTATTTGGACTATTGGTCCCTACTGTAGTGGCATCATGAAACCTTATGCTTTTTGTCCGCAATCACCTCCCATCAATTGCATTGGAGTTTAAATAGCCACCACCACCTGTTTTCAGATTCTCATGAGTTGAATGGACGCACGTGTAGTGTGAACTCCGGCTGAGTGCTGTTTGACGAGGGTGGCCAGTTAGCTGGCCACCAATCTAGTTTAATAGCAACCATCTCATTTGTCCATGTAGTTTTTAAACTATACCCATGCAATAGAGGAATGGGTTTAGTCACTTACCTGTTAATCGAGAATTGCATGTTGCTGTGCTGTTGCATGCTTAGGCTTTGGCGTTCTATCCATGGATTTTTGCTGCTGGCACCCGTGGCTTTTGGATTGGTGGCTCATCTTCCTTGTTCAGGTGATCTTCAATCAGGATCTTTCTCCTTACGCATTGTACACACTTTTGGCTGCACCGATTCTGCTTCTGGAGCTTGATTTTTAAGGGTATCAGCTGCTATGCTTTATTGTTGTCTGATGTGTAATTGTTTTTCTTGTGCAGGCATCCTCTGGCTGGATCTAAGCTATAGGAGTCTGCTTCAACCTTCAGATTTGCATGCTCATGCTAGATTTTAATGGGACAATGACTTATTTTGTCCATATCTCCCAAACGGTAGATTGGATTGACCTGAAATTTTCTGAGCATGTTTCCATCATCATTATGCACCTCCCATATAAAAATTTTGGTCAATGGATGCATGGAATTCGAGAAAAAATGAAAATGGTTGAAGATTATGGAGGTTGATTTCTTGGAAATCGTGCATTTGAATTGGCTGAAATTACTTTGGCATGTTACTATCGCCCATAAGCATCTCCCCATAAAACATGTTTTTAAATGGATGCACAGATATGGAGAAAATGCAAAAAATGGCTAAAGATGATGGAGGCTGATTTCTTGGAAACCGTGCACTGGAATTGGCTGAAATTGCTTGGGCATGTTGCCATCATCCCTATACAACTCCCCATGAAACAATTTTTTAAATGGATGCACAGTTTTCAAGTTAGGGAAAAAACAAATTTCTGCTCTATGTATTTTTGTATCAGAGCATTCTGTAGTTTTTTGGACAGTAAGAGAAAATGAGCTTGGGCTGTAATGCAGACTTGGAATTGATGGGAGAAAGGTTTGAAGATTGCAACAAGATTTATAAACCCTTTATGAAGCTTCCCTATTCCCCAAACTGCTTTTAAAATCCATTTCTAGCTCTCTGTAATTTCTACAGGAGTCTCCTGTAGAAAACACAATTTTCAGAAAAGAAGCACAGTGAGGTGGAAAGAATGTCAAGAATGATGGAAAAAGGTGAGGGAAGGTAGGATAGGTGTTGTTATTGGTTTCAGAGCTTCCTTGGCACCTACTGCTACTTCCTGAATTTCTTCTGCAAACCTACAATACAACTGGAAATTCATTTCTCTTTTTCCTTTTCTCTCTCTCTTTTTTTTTTCGAAAACAACTAGGGCGTCTCAAGGAGGTTTTCACCCTAATTGCTTGCCCTGGGCGCCTCCTAGGGAGGTTTTCACTCAGGGATTTTATTCTCTTTTTCTTTTCTCTTCTTTCCAACCCATTGACCACCTCATGGAGGTTTTCAATCAATGAGCCAATCTAAGGCACCTCCGAGGATGTTTTCACCTTAGATTTTTAATTTTTCTCTTATTTTTCATTTTTTTTTCTTTTCTTTTCTTTCTCTACCCTACCCTACTTGAAAAAAAAAACTATTTTCAAGTATAAGAATACTTCCAATGGATCCATGTACACATCGAGATGATAGACAAAATGATGTGGAGGCTTGAAATGCATGCTTTGATAGGTATCCAGATTTCAGAGACCAAATGATTTGACTTTGAAGGGATCAAGCATAGTTGAGGAAGAGAGTATTGCTACAACTTAAGGACTGTCTAGAACCATATTTGAATATAGTTGTGATGTCCTTGGTCCTTTTGTTGATTTGGATCATTCTTCATGTCTTCTTCTATCATGAACTTCACGTCTTCCTCTTTTTTCTGATTTTTCTCTTGAATACATGGAGGATTTGATGGTAACCATGAGGGAGCTCTCTTGATCTCTGATTCTGATGTCTTTTCTTCATCAAGTGCAGCCCATGGTTTTTTGATCTTCTCTTTGGCATCTTCTTCTATTGGAGGCGCTCCTTTAATGATATCAATATAATCTCTTTTTTGCAATACTCTTCCTGAGCTATGGTGAAGATCATCGAGATTAAGAGGAGTTTTTTGGAAGTGTTGTACCTCAGCATTGTAATTGGGCTTAGCTACTCCAATTTGTGGGTTTGGAAATGGTGGTTCCCCACTATATACTTGTTAGTCCTGTCTGCTGTTTAGGTTCGGGATCGGCTGGGCAGGCATTTGGGGTTGCCTTGGAGGAGCAGGAGGCAATGGTTGTGGTTGAGCAGGTGGTGGAGGAAAAAGAGACGGAGGAGCATTATATTGGGGCTTCCACCCCTAATGAGGTGTATTCCACTGAGGCTATGGCTGAGCATAGGAGTGAAATGAATGAGTAGCTGGTTGAGCATGATATTGAGGAGGATATGACCAAGGAGGGGGCGTGGACCAAGAAGGATGAGTAGGGGGACCCCAAGAAGGTATGAATGTGACTTGGTTGGGGTTGTAGTATGCTTGAGATGTCCCTTGCATCCCCTACTAATATGGTCTAGGTCCATGCGGCCTCCTTTGGTCTATGTAATAGGTGTGTTCAGTGACTTTTTCGGCCCCTTGGTATACAACTTTAAGTTTGGGCAACGAAGGGCACTTGTCTGTAGAATGATTTTCTTAACAAATTGAACAAACCTCTATATATTTCCATGGGCATTCATTCCTAAGATGCCTCCTGGTGCACCTAGGACAAAAAATGGCTAAAACCCTCTCTGCTTCCTCTTATTTTCTTTTGATATGCATGGCAAGAATCTGCCTCATCTTGCTTTGAAATCTTCCAGCCGATTCTCAAATTCACTTCTAAGAGATGAGTTGGAAGACAAGATACTACTCCCAGCACTTCTCTTTCAGCCATTGGCTCCAGAGGAATGGGTTTCTTCTTCTTCTTCCCCTATAGGTTCTTCAAATATGTCTGTTTGTTACCTATGGGTGTTTCTTGATTGTAGCCACCAAAGAAGAGAGAAGGTTGGCTATGTGAAGAAGTGGGGGTGTTGGGAAAACATTTTTCTGAATTATCTCTACTCCTACAAGGCATGAAAGGAATTTTTTTTTTGCGTGATTTTTTTATTTATTTTTTATTTTTTTATTTTTTTCTGCTTGTACCTGCAAAACTGAAATGGATTGAACAAAAAATTGCAACTAACTGAAATGAATCTTGTTGAAATGAAATTGCATAATTGAAATGAAAGCAAGGAAATGAATAATCTACTTTGCTGGAATGGAAATTGCAGAATTGAAATGAAAGCAGGAAATGCCTAATCTACGCTTGCTAAAATGAAATTGCAAAATTGAAATGAAAGCAGGAAATTCCTAATCTATGCTTGCTGAAATGAAATTGAAGAATTGAAATGAAAGAAAGAAATGCCTAATCTACGCTTCCTGAAATGAAATTGTAGAATTGAAATAAAAGCAGGAAATGTCTAATCTACATTTGCTTGAATGAAATTGCAGAATTGAAATGAAACAACTACTCTACTTTTGCTGAAATAAACTACTTGGCAGAATGTTGCAATAGAAAATAGAAGAAAACAGTAATCACAAAATACTCTGATGCTTCCCCAGCAATGACGCCAAAAAGAGTGGTGAGCTCTAGTATTGCAGCAATAATGCTGCAACTCCTGGGGCTTCCTTCTTTACTTTTATCAACCCAATAGTTCGTAACAAACTTGGAAGTGACGGTGTTGTATGCACAAGTACTAGCTCTTACTGCAGGCTGTCACTTGATCAACTAATGCAAGTTTTCTAGGATCTTAAGCCAACTTCTATGAGTTCTCAAAAGAAGCTTTTACTGTGATGGAAGAAATCTAACTCTATAGCGGCTATTCTACTTGCAGAAAGAGAAGGAAAACTGAAATGAAACGTAAACCCTAGCAAACCCTACTAAACCCTAGTTTACCCACTAACCCTACTTTTGAAAGAAAAGAGACGCAAACTACTAAAATGGGTGCCATTGACTACTGAAAAGGTAAAGTACATTTATTCAAGCTACTTCTAAAGAGAAATGAGAAGAAATCATCTTTTTGTACTTTTGAGCATTTTTATGTGGAATTATTATGCTTGTGATTTGACTGGTTGTTGTTATGCAGAGGTTTGGTGGCAAAGGAAGATGGAGTTGGATTTTTCAGAAGGTGAGGAAAGTGTGGAGGGGTCCTAAGAAGCCCCTATTACCCTTCTATAGACTTCCATTGGGATCAGACTTTGAAAAGTCACTCACAGGAAATTCTACAAGAGGCTGCAGGGGATCTACAGGAGGTTCTACAGGAGGAGGCCTAAAGTGATTTTCGGAGGTTTGAAGGTGGAAAAGTGATGGGAGATGGGAAATGAAGGTTGGATGAAGGTGTTTTTGGGTTTATAATTTTTCAAGGAAGATCAAGGATGAAGGAGATGGTTGGATTTGTTCAAGGGGTAAGAAAGTAGCTTTATGGAAAAACGCAGAAATTAGGGCAGATTAGAAAAATGTTGCAAATGAGTTGGGAAATCGGGGAGAAGTGAGTTGGTGCTAGCTATTTTATGGAGGAATGATGAGCTGGGATGTCCTGCAAGAGATCTGCACATTTACTTTTCAAAACTGACCAAAGCAAGAACTAAAAAATAGAGTTTTGTCTAACTTAACCTAATGTCTGACCTAAAACCAGAAAATGTTGAATAGTATCCTATCAACAAAAAATCATGTGAGAGAACTATGGTAAAATGACATGGAATGATCTAAGCAATTAAATCTGAACCAATATCAGCTTTTCCAAATCAAAGGATCACACTAGCAGTTGCATGGGAGAGAAAAAACTGTGTTTTTGGTGGCAACAGTAGTGCCTTGACCTCAAAACATGGTCCCAAGAAGGTAAAAATGAGATCAAGACCTTTTGTTTGCCTTTTTCAATCTTTTTCTATCATTGTAGTAACTTACTTAAACAACTTGAAACAAAAAGAACTTTTCTAACCATCAAAAGAAACCTAATCTAATGAATCTATGCAACATAAATTAACTCATGAATGGAAGAAAAAACATATAAATACACAAAGGAGGTGCTAGGGAACTTGGGTTGGACCCTAACCCAAGAGCTTCAGCCATATGAAAAGGATCAATGTTGGCTCAAAAACTGTTTCATCTCCATTTATCAACAAATAGCAGTTACATCACATAAACTGTCTTCAAAAAGAGCTCGAAAATTAGCTGAGTACAAGGCTGCACAAAAGTGTGAAAATATACTAAGAACTGGCTAAAATCCCACTAAAAAAACTAAGGCCCTAAGCCCCCCTATTTATACAAATGGAGTCCCCCAACAGCCCTCCTAAAATCAAGGAGCTCGGCTTCCCAGAACTGGAGATAAACAACAATCCTTCTTTACTTGCTCAACTGCCCCTTGGAAAGTGGACCTTTGTGCTCCGAGTTTCTAATGGAGAATTCAAGGTAAGGGTTCATAAATGAAGGGGACACCCTCCTACAAATCCTCTCCCTTGTTCTTCCTTGAATTTGGCTGCCAAATGCTCATTAAACCTTTGATTTTGTCTCAAAATTGACCAAAAATCTGCATAAAGCACACATTAGACTTTTTGGCATAATGACTAACCCAATTCACTCTATTAGCATAAATATAATAAAAAACATGCAATAAAATAATGAGAATGGTGGATTAAGCTGAGTTAGGAGGCTAAATGAGCCCATATAATTACCCATTTCTGGGACTCATAAATGGCCATCATTATTTTTAATTTCCAAAACATGTAAAATGATATCCTACACCTGCATATATATTTAGTGAGCCATTTTACCATTTCACCTAGCTCCAAACAAATTTTAAAGACTCAAAAGTAAAAACCCTAGCTCATTCCTAGAGGTTTTTGGGCAAATCTCATCATAAACCTTGTTGTTCCCACCTGCAACCAAATCATTTTTCCACTGTTTCTCCACTTGTTTTCATCATATTTCAAAGTCCTCTCTCATTTTCCAAGACCCCTCCGATCATTTTGTCAAAATCCACCTCCACATCACTTCATTTCCATTCATACCTCATAGTTTATTTTTCATTCAAATGGAGGTGGGGTCATCTAGGAAAACAGTGGAGAAGACTTAGCTATCCAAACCTGAGGTGACTAAAGTGTATAAGAAGGGCCAAAGGCTTGTGTTTTCTTCTCATAGAGAGAAAGGGACCAAGCCTTCTTCATCGAAAAATCAGGAAACGACATCAAAAGATAAAGACATATTTGAGCATGAGTTTGAACTAGTTGATTCGGAGGTTGAGGATCAGACTTCAAACATGCAATAGACAAATAGGGATAAGGACTATCAAATCAAGGAGCTAGCAATCAATTTGGAAAGAGAAAAATATGTCATATCATTCCTTGAACAAGAAGACAGTCAACTCAAAGAAAAGGAGTTGATCCTAAGAAAGGAAAAAAACAAGTTATTGCAGCAAGTCAGCAAAGGTAAGGAGATCATGAAATAAAGTGAGCATGAAGCATAAAAGGGAGAGGAAAAAAGAAAATACCAATAACAAGAGGCCTCAAGAAAGCTTTGCAAGAAGAACAAGAACAAATTCTGCTTAATGAGGATCTTGACCTAGAAGATATGATCGCCCTAGAGGTTCATCAAGACAAGGAATATTGGCTTAATAGGGTGAATGAAAACTTGGAGAAGCTCCTTGGGAAGGAAAATGAAGACAATCAATTACTCAGACACATGGCACATCACTATCAAGCTCAAAACATGAATGTCAATGTTAAAGTGAAACAACTTGAAAATAAACTCAAGGAGGCCAAACAACATAAAAAGGATGAGGGAAGCTTGGATATGCTTTCTGAAACATCCATGAAGCTATAGAAAACATATTTTTACACCTTCCCTCCAATTTTGAGCAAATTCTAAGCATTTTGAGGTTTTTGACAAATTTTGGTCTAAGTTCATAAATTCAGCTCCTCCAGCAAGGCACTTCGCTTTTTCTTCAGGCCTCCATTTGAGGAAAGGTCTACATTTTTGGAAAGGTATTTCCATCCTCTAAAAACCCATTTGACCAGATTTTGTAGAGGTGGCTTAGTTTTGGAGAAAAATGCAAAATGGTGGCAAAAAACTAGCATTCTCGACCATTTTTTGACAGGCACTGTTCTTCTGGAGTGACCTTGGAGAATGGATTTTTGAAGGTCTTCCCATGCTCCAAATTTAGAAATTAAAACGGTTCTGGAAACTAGACTTGAAGGACTAGTTGACCATTCTCTCCGATTTGTATTTTGACCCATGGAAGCCACCTCAAAATCAGCTCAAAGTCAGCCCTGCACTTCTGCACATTTTGTGTTTTTATTTGGAAAATTTCATTGTGTAAAATTTCTAGTTTCTAGTCTAACTTGGTCAAAGTCAAGATTCTCTCTGTAATGGCACTAGTTATGAGGCTAGGTGATGTAGGCATAAATAAATGTACATCATAGGTTTTTTTTTATGTTTATTAGGCCTCATAAAAGAAGAAAACGCCTAAACAAACTCTTCATGAAGTGTTTGAGTTGCACCTTCTCACTCTCACCTGTTGGTTGAGAGAATCTTGGAGTTAGTTCCTCCACCAAGGAATTCGACTCTTGAAGGTGAAAAAGTGGTGTAGGAGAGTATATAAGTATTATTTCACTTCAGGAGAAGAGGACTGAAATTTTTGTGAAGGAGGCTTGCATTGTAATCATCTTTCAGCTAATATAGATACAGGTTGCAGCTATTTTCAAGGAATTCTAGCCCAGTGAGTTCATGGTGCTTGTACTTCATTCTTTTTGTTTTCTCATGGTATAAAAATATTTATGTACATTATATCTCTTATTTCTATGAATTCCTTGTGATAAGATACTCAGGATTCTTGTTTTTCAAGCTCTGTTATCTGGTTTTCATAGTTATGTGTTTTGTCTTCCTAAGCTAATGAAATTATGTTGATTTATGCTCATTAGTTTCTTCCACACTATATCCTCTATACTACACTGAAAAATACTCAAATTACACCATGGATTCTGACATCTAGCTCCTTCTTATGTTTTCTCTTGCATTCCCACAGCCTAGACCTACTTGTGGCTCCAAACCCAAAGTTCAGCAAATCCTTAAAAAACCAAATTTTCACAAACAAACAAAAAAATACACATATCTAGCCAAAAATTCATTTGCTTTGAAGTCATATCACTCATAAGAGACTTAGAGAGATCCCTCTCACGCTCAGTAGGGCTAGCTACTGAGCCGAAGTGGTTTGAGGTTACCCTTGTTGATTTCCTTTTCAGCATAGGAGATTGTAAGGACTAACAAGCAGCATATAGGGTGGCAACCTGGAAATTGGTTCCACCTCATCTGCACTGGTATCCTCAATTTTGTCAGCTTTTTATTCCTCATCCAGATCTTTGGGCTCCATTTGTATCTTTTTTTTATCCATTCTCTTCTTGCCCTATTGCTGTGGGAGGATTTTCCTTGGTGATATCCTAACTAGGGTCCTTTGGCGCTTCTTCTACCTCTTGGTCATTGTTGTTGCAGTAGTAGGCTTAGTTCTGGATATCTTGGTGCAGTAGTATGTGTTCGCTGTGAAGTGGTCATGATGGATTCTAGCCCTCGACTTAGAAAATCTTGCTCAAGATCCTCCCAACTCCAACTAGACATGCAGCAGAATGCTCATCTCACACTTAGGCACAAAATCACACAATGAATTCTCAATAAACAAAGTGTCTGAATGTGAAGTGGGGTGCCATATTTATAAGCTTTCTCAAATTCAAACCATTGAATCCCCTCTAGATCCTCCTCATAAGTGAAAATTTGGTGGCATATTTTCCTAGATATGCTCCTTAAATGTGTTTCCCCCTCCTTTTAATGACAATTTCCCTGTCAAATCAATTGTAGCAACCCCAATGGTCATATTCTAGACGAACAACAACAAAGCCTTCCCTGTAGCGTAGTTATCCCTTCTTCGTCGCAACTTCCTCCACTTGCGCCATCCTCCCGAATGTCATGCGACCCTCCTTCTTCAACAAGGTCCTTCATTTGTAGAGTACTTTATATCCCCATGCTTCCTTCCAACTTCCTGTAGCACTAAGACTGTCCTACATTCATATAGTAATCACATAGCCCTAGGGATGGAATTGTCCCTATAGAGTTTCAACCTACTCCCATTTACTTTCCAAACGAATAATTCTCCATTCATCTTCGTGAGATGAACTACACCACCATATGATATATCCCCAATAACATACAAGCCTAGCAAAAGCATATTGAACTTACTAGGGAACTGTGTGAACTTACTATCGTACATCAAAACCAAGTCTCCATTCTCAAAAGTTCACTACTTAATATGTCGATTGTGTCATGCCTTTTCTCAGGCTTTCTGTACTTATTGGTGAAATCTGGTGTAGAGTCTCCAAAATGTCTTCAAAATATCATCCACTTTCACCTTTATCACCACTATTTCACTCACATGTCACAACTCCATAGCCATATAACCTTTCATTATCTTCCATTTTCATAATTATATGGATTCCATTTTTGTTTTCCAAAAGTTAATGATTTCTAGTATTATAAGTGAATTAAATGGTTAAAACTTAGAAAAGTGGCTTGAATTTCATGACATGTGTAGGTCATTTAGAAGCTTCCAGGGCACCCTTATGTGGCCTTGAATGCTCAAATTCGAATTCCCTTCAAGAAATGGAAGAAGATTTGGATAAAGATCAATGAGGATATGTGTCTCATCATTACCTATTTGAGTTGTAACTCTATGAGATTTTCTAGGGATCTAGGGAGAGAATAATGGACCTCCATTAATGAGGTAGCTTCTTATGTTTTTGTATAAATAGGAGAGCCTCCTCCTTTCAAAGGCATGTGTAAAGTTGGGGAAATGCTCATGTTTTGAATATAGAATTTGGATTTGGCACCATGCTCATGAGTGATATTCACTTTGATTTGGTTATGCTTGCATTTGGAGCCTCTCAACTTTCCATCTCTCATGCTTTTGGATTGGCCACCTATAATGTGTGAGATTTATTATTTTTTCAAGATTTATTGCTTTCATAAATTAATATTTATTTATTTCATATCTTTTCCTGTGTGAGAGGTTAAAAGTGATTATTTTTATTTGCTTTATACCTAAAGGTTAAGAGAGATTGTTTTATTTTCTTTCCTATCTAGAAGTTAAGAGCAATTGTTTTTATTTTCTTTCATGCATTTTCCTGTGTGAGAGGTTAAGAATGATTGTTTTTTCTTTCATTTCATGTCATGTGGTTTTGATTATTCATTTCATAGGATCCTGATTTGATAATGCACACATGATCCCTTAGAGTAGATTTCATTTCATGTAATTTCAATTCTGCATGTTGTACTATAATTCTACTATAATTTCTTTTGAGTTGATTGTTGAATTAGAATAGGTGAATTTGGTTTGTCATTATTTGGTTTCGTAGTTAGATTGATCTAAATTGAAAGTTAATTTCTAGCATATACAGTGCACGCACGCTTCGCAAGTTTTACAAAACCCCCGATTTGACAATTAAATGATAGGTAATTAATTTGCCTCAACATTTTGGCGCCGTTGTCGGGGAAGTGTGCATAGGAACTAGCTTTGAGTCTAGAGTTCATTTTTTCAATTTTTTTTAGATGCATGATTAAAGCATGTAGATGCATAAATCATTTAGCTACATATTATTTTTATAAAAAAATATAAAAAAAAGATCGATACTAACCATTTATGGAGAAAGGATCTAGAATGCAGATCAAATATTCTTTGGAGCACAAAGATTACATTGAGGAATGGTATCGAAACGCAATTGTGCCATGACATTCATCCGTTCTCAAGAGATATTTGCGGTAAATCTAAAGGTTAAAACGATTTCTCATGTCCTCATACACAATCAAGTACATTTCGCAAATTTAGATATGACTATTTTAGAAAGTTTAATCCGTAAATGGCTCCATTGGAAACATTCATATACTTAAAAATAAAAAAATCTTTCCAGTAGGATAAAATAGGAAAAATAAAATCAAGCTTGATTGCATTTTTTTTTTAAGTTCTTGTTTGCATTTTTTTAAAGTTCTTGATTGCATTTTTTTTTTTTTTTTTAAGTTTTTAGACTTTAAAATATTTTAGAATTTTATTTATTTTCTTGCCTTTTTCATTAACATCACAAATATTTTCAATAAAAAAATCATGTTTTGATTTTAAATAATTAAAAAATAAAAAAATCATGTTAGATTTTCAATAAAAAATAACTTAAAATTTTTTCATGCTTTTGAATAAGGGAAATGTAAATTTTTAATAAAAATTATCAATTCTTTTTTTTTAAGAGAAATGAGAAATTGACAATTTAGGCTCTCATGCTACCTGTAAAGAAAAAAAATTGCATTAGCTTAAAAATCAAAATCCAAAATTCATCATTAAAAAAAACAAAATCGTTTAAAAAAGAAATTCTCTATTTTAAATAAATTGTTTCTTTTTAAAGTATATATATATATATATATATATATATATATATAAGTGTTTCTTTTTAAATTTATATGTATATATTTTAAAGGAAAGGAATATATATAATAATAATAAAAATTGGCAAAACACATAAACCAAATAAAAACAATAAAAAACCATACTTTAGAAATTCACAAAGAAAAATGGAATAAAGAGTGTAGATGGAAAAAAGCTTATTCACCTGGAATGTTGTTGTTCTTGAGAACTGCAACGAGCAAAACAAAATTACATGATCAGAATGATAATTTAAAAAAAATAAAAATTGAACAACACGCCAAACTTGTCAAAGAAATGAGAAAGAGTGAGAGATAAGATGGCGTAGCATTATAGCTCCACGATCCTCCAATTTCAGTTATTACCAATCCACCTCCTCCACCCAATCTCCAACTTCAAGATAATTCATTTTATGTTCTATGCTTATGTTTCACTTGAATCAAACCATTGCTAAATTGTTTCAAGCACTTTGGGTAGCATCTCGATAAAGAATTCTAGTTTTTAATTGACGGTGAGTTTTGACTCAAATAAATGAAGAATAATATTGAAAACAGTTTCTTAGCTAGATCGATGGATTCATAGGATTCTAAGAACAATGAAGATCAGGCCCACTGCACGGCAGAGTTCTTTGAAAAATGCCAAGAAAACAGTGGGAGCGAGAAGCTCAGCAGCAGGTTATGGAATTTGTTAAGAAGTGCAATTCTATTTATGTGCATTAAATGCTCCTTAAGAAATACACTCCAAATCTCTAGCTTTAGCAATTAATCTAGAAACAAATAATTTTTGTTACCTGAAGTAGAGGAAATGCGTAATAGTTTTGACACATCATTTTAAAACACGTTTTATGGCTAAATGAAAACAAAATTAAAAAAACTAAAACATGGGTTGTTCTCAGAACAGGGTTAAGTACATTATCTAGAAGCGATTTTCTAAAATTCGTAACCAATTGGGAGATATTCAAGGTTCTTTAGAGCCTTATTTTCCAGGTTACATGGAAAAAATGGTTTTTACTTACTGCCTTGAGATCCTGCAAATCATTGAAACAAATTCAGTTTGATTGAGTCCATGAGAAAGACTTCTCGGTGTTGAAGGAGGGCAGCTTCAAGCAAAAAACCTTTACGAATTTTATGCACATTACCAGAACTTGGCTTCGAAATACGCTACTATGACCGAGTCGAAACCACATATCGTTTTCAAAACATTCAAATATTCACTCAATGCTTTGACTTTTCATTTTCAACCATGGCAAATTTTGATATTACTTAGTTTTTTTTCTTCTTAGGTTGGGAATGTTATACGTTATGTTGTTATGATTTTTTTACATGTGTTTTTGTTTGTAACATTTATGGATAATGATTTGTTACTTTTGTTATGTTGTTAGTTTTAGCATTATATGTTTTAGTGTGTTTTTTTTATGTTTTAATGTTTTATGTATATAATGTTATGTCATTGTTTATATGTTTGTACATATGTTTTTTTATATGTTTTGTTTTGCTTTTAAAGTGTATATATATATATGTGGTGTATAATGTTTGTTTTTATTTTCAATTTTCTTTTTAAAAAAGTGTTTTTTTAATAATATTTGTACTTTTGTTTTATATATGTTATGTTTTGTGATTAATATGTTAATGGTTGTTTTTTTTTTTTTTTTTTTTTTTTTTTTTTTTTTTTTTTTTGTATATTTCACATTTTAGATTTTGTAAATATTTTATTACATTTTTATTTTTATTTTAATTTTTTTTTTTTTTCCATGAAAAAAAAATTGTCATAAAAATTGATGTGAAATTCATTTAGTGACTGGAGAAAATTGAGAAAATTTGTTTTGATGGTCCACTCAAACACACTCGGCGAAGCAAGAAACAAAAGAAAGAATCATAAAACACGAGACAAGAACAACAAACAAGGCTATGGCATCAACAACTAGAAATTTCTCTGTCATTGTTCAGCCAAAGCAGGTTTACAGGTAAAATAAGCAGATCATAATTATCTTGTCCTTTTTAATAAAAAAAAAAAAATGTTTTTCTAATTTAAGTATTGATCAATTTGAAGATTGGAATGGTTATTTTTTAATAACAAAAATGCATAGTTGTGTGTACTTAACTATCTGTTCAGGATTTTAGCTATAGAAACTGTGCAATTCTACAGCTAACCAACAATTGTTTAGATGAAAAACAATTCTGCAGCTCTGTATTTAACTCAATGGGAAATAAGTTGTACAAGACAATTTTCATTATTCTATGCTAGATATCATATCTCGCTTATTGATCAATATAGTGTGGGAGACATATGCTCCTTGTTGAGGTGAAAACTCAACACCCTCATTTTTAACTTATTTATTTCAAATAATGGGAACCCTTATTGTAAAATTTTCGCTAAATCACATTTTAATGTTTTCTTTTGGCTAAGTATCTTATAATTTTTCTTCATATTATTCTTTTGATTTCTTCATTGTATTCTAATTTTTGCAAGCTTTCCATTAGTTCTCGTTTCATCTCATTTGGATGCAGAGTTTGCAAATGCTGCTCATCTGAAGTTCGATAATTTTTATTGCCAAGGCTAAAAAAGGTACAAAATGTATATTATTTTGATTTTTGTAAATATTGATACCTATTTAATTTTTAATAATTAATTCATTTTCTCTAATCGTCCTACAAAATTTCCACAGGAAAATTGTCGAACAATTAAAATTATGGTGTTTTCGGATCTCATAAGTCTATGCTAAATCCAAATTTAAGAGAAATTATGAGATTTGAAATCTCAATATTACAAGTGGTTGTAGCTTTTTAATGTTGGGACTTTTATTACCAAGTGGTTGTAGTTATTTTTATTATTATAACATTACAAGTGGTTTTATTTTATACATAGGAGGGAGGGTCATGTAGAGAGTGTTGGGCATGCCAACATTCAGTGGATCGCTCTGATATGAAGTCCTGACTAGACCTCACATTGCTTGGAGTAGGAGTCCTAGCATTGGGTGGTAGTGTAATGCCTTGACCAAAGAAATGTGCAGATGAAAGTATGATGACTTTGGGTGAGAGAAAGTGTGTGACCCTACGGAGAGTCAAGTGAGATGCATGAAGCTTCTAACGCACATAGGGGAAAAGGAAGTGCATACCTTACAATCTTGTAATAGTACACAACTTGAAAGGAACACACAAGCGAAATGACATCAAAAGCTAAAATGAAAAATAGTCCACAAGTTAAAGTGATGAGTTAATCCAACGACACACATTCAAAAAGATTCATACAAATGCATACAAAGAAGTTCATAAACATATGCATAAGTTAAATAAGATACATTTCTAGTACAACAAGAATAGTCCTACTTTATATAAAACATATGCATGAAAGCATGTTGGTTCCAATTTTATTATTATAAGTGAAAGTTTCATCCATACATACACAATTGATGACCACTAGGCCCAATAGTGGAACATTATAGTCAAGAACACCTACTCCTCCAAAGAAGTATTCTCGCTCTATGCTATGGAGAATCCAAGACTCTTCACAGTACTCCCAAATCTTTCTAAGCCTAAACCTAGCCAACGGTTGGATCCCAAAATCTTGTTACATGAGTTATGAGGTTCTATTTATAATAAGAGGGTTTGACTCTTCAACTCCTCTTTGTGACCTTTGTACTACCCTCATGACTCTTCAACTTCTTCATTAAATGACACATTACATTACATGGTAACTTTTGATATTCCAATATTGACACTTGAAATTTCATTTACAACATAATTACAAATAATATTACATTTTCCACATGTACCCATATAATACCAAATAAGGTAGAGACAACCTAACAAGACACAACACTATGATTCTGGAGTTTGGGGGAAGTCTAGATCAAAAATTTCCACTTGCTGCATCTTGGTCACATATTGGTTCCAAGCTTGGTACTGTGTGATGGTGTCCCCAAACTACTTAACAATGTCTTTTTGGAAGCAGACTCTAGGCTCCATGGCATATGGGTATATTGTCTTGGAACCTGTGTCCAAATTGTTCTGAAGCATGAGCAACATTGTCTTAATCTTAAAAGGAACATCGATGTACTTATTCATGTTGTGTGCATTCAGCTCCAATTCTTCCCTAGTGGCATATCATCTTAGCTGCTCCAAGTACTCATCAATCTCCAGTCGGACTTATTTCTTGGGTTAAGCATTTGTCAGGGAACTGATTGATGGGATCTGGTGTTTTCTCACCAAGACATCCAAATTACTGTACAACCACACATATGAGGTCTCGGTGCTGCCAATGAATGAGGTGAGTTACTCATTGTTTTGAATGAACATTCAAACCTTTTCTTTCTCCATCTTGGGCTTGTGGCTTTATCTTCTTCACTAATTCAAGCGGGGCCCCTTTGTATTGCATCTTCCACTCTTGTGCATGGGCAATGGAAACATGTATTTTTTTGAGTGTTTGAACAAACTCTTTGCATCGCTACTATAGGCCATGCAAATGGACAACGGCTTTATGCATGGTGACAAATCCATCATAGAGCTTCCGCATGGTATCTCCAAGTGTCAATACTTTAGTAAGTATCATTGTACTCATCTCCCCCAATGCGGAAATTGCATTATGCGTTGATGCTTAGAGTTTTTCTGCCTCTTTCTTGGAAACCTGCAAGTTTTTTTCCAGTTATTCATTCTTGGTCGTCAGATACTAACAATTTGAGCTTGTTGCTCCTACATAGGCCAAGTTGGCTTTGGTAATGGTTGTTGGATGCTACCTAGTGTCTGACACTATCACCCTTTCCTTATTGAATGTAGGTGATGTGTGAACATCTGGAAAGTTCTTCCTCCATTCCTATATAATACTCTTTCGGAATTCATCAAATAATAGATTGTACACATCCATGACCATATCATCATCAAGGAGAAAAAAATCTCCCTACTCACTTGGGGATGGTTCTGATACTGGAGGTGGTAGAGACTTAGTGATGACCTATGGTTCTTTTGGCATCAGGTCAGTGTCTTCATTTTGTGGCTCTTGTTCAACTCCATGGCTGTCACTTCGATCAATTTCTCAATCTACTAAGGAAGCTCTCTATCCTCCATTTTCTCACCTTCCTCCTTGTTATCGGCAAAACTAGTGTCTATGCAGAGCTGCTAATCCCACTAAGGTTGGTAGCTACCTTAGAAACAAACAAACTAAAACTATTTTCGTTTTCCTTTATGAGAAATAGATAAGAGGGGAATAAGGAGACCAACCTCTCTCTTGCACTTGGTTCCTCTCCCTTCTGATAGATCTTTGCTACTCGCTTCCTTGTCTACCCAGCTGTTGGGTCGTTAATATGCCATTATTATTATCACTTTTGAACACTTATTCCACCCATTTCTACTATTCTTCATCATGTCATTTATTATAATTTATTATATAACTCCATTAAATGATGATTTATGCTTCTATGAATGAATATTATTTATTCTCCTTTATTTCTAATAAATTGATGATTATGCATGATTTTATCAATGATAGTTTTAATAAATCAGTTGTAACATTATTCACCATTTTTAGCCTCCAATATAATTTCTAGATTGAAGATTTGATCATTAAAAGTGCCAACTCAGAAATTCGCTGGAATAAAAAGTGACGGTTTTGCGGTTGAGATTCTGAGCAAATGAAGCACAATCTGGAAAATCTGGTACATGGGTTTTGTCTAGAACGGGCCCAATTAACTGTATCAAAGAATGATTTGCCCAAATTCGGCTTGTACTGAGAGAAACGTAGGATTCTTTGAACACGATTTTCTCATATATTTTGTTGCGGCCGTCCTCCAAATCTCAGCTGCAAAGCCAAATTCGTCTTGCTCTTGTTGAAAGCTGGATGGAAATATATCTTCTTGTTGATCAATTGGTTAGAAGAAAACCAATTTTGTAATAGAAATCATGTTGTACTTATCTTTATTGTAACTGCTCTCTGATCTCTCTTTATTTAAATCAGAACAGAGATCAGAGAAGGGGATGATTCGAATGATGGAAAAATGATGGAATTGAGGATTTAGAATTAGAGATTTAGAATTAAGAATTCATGATAGGATAGGAGGAAGAAATGATTGTTTCAGGCGGTAAGTCTCAAAGCTGCTGCTGTTGTAATGATTTTACCATTTAATGATTAGTACCTGATTTGGGAGTTGTTTTTCATTCTTTTCATCTGAAGTAGCCTAGCAGCATCCACTGGGGGCTAAGGGCCCAGCCTCTGGTGGAGTACACTGCTACTATGTATCATATCTTTACAATTGCTTCTTTGTGATGGTTTGATTTATTTCCTATTCTTTTGAATTGCATTATTTTACAGTTTCATGTTTTTATAGTGTGCTCTTAGAATATTTTATGGAATTGTTTTATTGCACAAGTTGAGATTGAATCGCGTGGCTATTCTTTTCCATCTTAATAGAGATTATTATCCTTTTCAACTTATATTGTCATGCTGTTCATTTCAAATGTAAAGCTTCGCTGTTCATTTCAGATTGTTGGTTATTCGATTCCACTAATCAGAGTTTGTTGTTTAGATTTATTAAATATGATTCGTTGTTTAATTCCTTTAATTATAAGTTTGTTGTCCATTTACTTCGCTGTTCAGTTTGGTTGATTAATTGCAAGAGTTTGCTTTTAAAGAGTTTTCCTAGTTTACTTTCAATGAAAACTTTAGTTTAATTTCTAATTCCTTTTAATTGCTTTAAAGCAGGACTGTCAACTGTAGAGAACATTGGTTATTGCTTCCTCGTTCCCAGATTGATTGTCTTGTTCTAGTTTGATTTCAATTGCATCAATCTCTAGAGGAATGAGTTATTGCTACTGTATCCTCAATTGATGGTTGTTTGAGTGAATGATTTAGTTTAAGAACATTTCAGTTTCTTGCTATTCCATTTCTTATCTACCGTTCCATTTCCTGTTATTCACATTATCTTTGCTTTGGTGTGAAGAACGATCTGAAACTGTAGTGGGCATTGGCATTCACTGTCTAGTCCCCAGATTGATGATTTGTTCCTTTATTACTTTTGGTTACATCAGTTTCCAAAGGGATGAGTTATTGCTACTGGACCCTTGACTGATACATTGCTTAGTTTTCCGAATGCATGATTTAAGTCTTAAAGTGCTTTGTTGTAAGTAGATTTTATTTCCAGCTTTCATTTACTTTTGGATTTTGAGCCCTATACTACAAAACATTACTCTTAAGTAAATAGCCGCCTCAGACTGAGTACACTCTTGAAATAAAAAGTCGTCCCTGGGTTGACAATTAATGTGAAGGTAATTAGGAGTTAAAAGACACCTTTTTATCGCTCCACATTTTGGCGTCGTTGCCGGGGAAAGTGTAGCCATTTCTAAAGAGTAGTGTGAATCTAATGAGTGCCTACTAGGGAAGAGTTGGATCTTAAAAACGGAAGGTAAGAACCTGCGTGCGGAGCATGTAAAAGCCCTGCTCCACTGTCCGCTTCCCTAACAGATTTGTTGTTGCTTTGTTGGGTAGAAATGGATGTTTGAATTTTTGTGTGAATGAATTAAAAGAAAAAAATAGAAATTTTGAAAAAAAAAATCTCATGATTTCTCTCAAGTGGTGATGTAAGCACCACCCATTTCACTAACCGATTGATAGGAACATTTGAAGAAGGGGCCTCGAAGAAACACATGAAGAACATCTTCTATTATGGTAAGAAATGGATCACATTTTTACTTTTGAATTTCCTATCAAAGATCTAGGAGGGGTGACACAAATGCACATAATTCCCCCATTGTCTCAACCAAATTTTCATGGCTTGAAAAATGAAGATCCAGAGACATTCTTATTTGAGTTCGAAATACTTTGTAGAGGATATGATTATTGTACTAATGATCAAAGATTGAAAGTGTTTCCTCTTACTCTAAAAGAAGCAGCTCTCCGATGGTTCATGAGCCTAGGTGGGAACTGCATCCAAACATGGGAGGACATGAAGAACATATTCTTGAAGAAGTACCAAGACTATTGCAAGGCCAATGAAGATATTTTCAATATGATACAAGGGGAAGATGAAAGTTTGGAGGAATATGTAGATCGATTTCAATACAACCTTCAAAAATCAAAATATAAGCATTTGGAAACAGAGATCTTAAAAACACTCCTTCTTAAAGGAATCAAAGATGAATTTTTAGAACTCTTAAATCTGATAGAAAAAGGTGATGTTTTTCAGATATCATATGATGATGTTTGTGAATTGTGCATAAGGTATTCAAGAGGAATCTCAAAGGCTGGTAAGAATTCTAAAGATGTTTGTTCTTTCTTTTCCAAATCTGCTACAAGAATAGGAGACATAAGAGCTGAAATCAATACTTTATTTGTAAATTTTAAAGTTGATTTTATTAGCTCTCTAAGTTCAAAATTGGATGCTTTGCAGGTTCGGAAAAATCAAGAATTTGATGAAGTGTTTTTCACTCATGACCGAAAAGAGCAGTCCATAGATAGTTGTTCTTCTTTATCTAGGATGGAAGTAGCATATCAAAGAGATGAGGAAGATGCAACAAATTCAAAACCATGGAAATCATGGCCTACAGGTATGGTTCAAAACACTTCCTCTTCATTCTCTTACTTGCATAATCCATTATGGAATACTAATGTGTTAGAGCAGCCATGTCAATTTCAATATAACCACCAATCTTGTTTACAAGTTGGGCATGGTTCATCTTATGATGGCATGACTACTCTCCCTCATCTTGTAGCATAAACATATTCTGCATATTTTTCACCAGCTCTTCCACAACATCCTGCTTGCATACCAAATTCATCCACTCAACTCAATCAACCACATCATCACAATGCTCCATTCCTTACACATTTTCCTGCTCAACTAATTCCACACCCTCACCATAATAAACCAGTACAACCTGCTTACAATGTTGAACTGCCAAATTTACCCACCCTTCCCACCCATTCTATCTCACATGCGCCATTAGAGAAAACTTATAATGAGATTCAAAATGTTTCAAATTCAAAAATTGTAGAAGCTATGGAAGAAAATGAGGTTTCTTATAGTATGTATCAACAAGCTATTTTAAAAGCTCAAGAACTTCATGATCTGATGGATATGAGAAATCAAGAAAGTAACAGATACATTGAAGATTGGTTTCACTCCATCATTTGTTTGCAACATCACTCTATGCTTCAACAATTTTTGATACCATTTTTTGAAGGGAAGTTGGCTTCTCATACCCTAATATCCATTAACATGTATTTTTCAAATTTGGGTATGTGCATACATGAAGCCCTATTTCGAAAATGGTTCCATTGGAAGTACTCCTATACGTAGTCATATTCATTTTTCAAATCAAAATAGGTTAGTGTAGAAAATAAAATAAATAAGGGAATAAATAAATGCATTTTGTTTTTTTTTGTAAAACTAGTTGTTTCTTTTGTTGCAACACGCTATTGAAATCAACATCGATGATAAATGTTTCAATTCATTTGTGTATGTAGATGATTTATAATAGAAATAACAATTCTACAAACACTTATATTCATTTTTATCATCAATATGAAAAAATGGTTGAATATCATTTTTTTGGCTTGTGGGCTTAATGAGATTTCTGGAAAAACAGTCGGGACAGTCATGTTTTGAGGGACCGAAAGTGAATATTTTTAAAATCTATTTCTACCCTAGGTATCCCTTGATGTCTAATTTCTAACTCAATTTGAACCACTCAATTTGGATTTGAAACAAAAAAGTTAGAACCAAAACATTGACAGGGTGTCTAGCGGGCAGCTCAGGAACAGAATTGGGACAGTCAGTTTTTGGAGGCCTAAATGTTTGAATTTTTAAAACTTGTTACTATGGTAGATTCACCTATGAATCTAGTTTACAATTCAATTGGAATCACTTATTTTTGATATCGTATGGGGAATTTATGATCAAAATACTGACTGTCTATCGTAAATCAGCACCCTTAAAACTATGTCTTTCTGGCTGTTCCTTACAGTATGTGACCTATCAATTCTTCTTTTCTTCAAAACCTGTTTCTATTGGAGATAAAAAATTAATCTAATTTCATTTCCAATTTGAATCATTCAAATCCAACATCAAACAAAAAATCTATGCTTAAAACATTCACTGTTGTTCTAAGTGGGGTAATCGAAAATGACTCTGTTATGCAGGTTGTTCTAAGTAAAATTGACATATAATATCATTGAATTTTTAAAACCTGTTTGTATTGGAGATATACCTTTGAATTCTCTCTCATCTGGCTTTGAAATCACTCAATTTGGACCAAAAACAAAGAAGTTGTGATTAAAACACTGTTGGTTAGTATGGTCGACCACTGCTCTCCCGCAGGTGACAAATAAATTTTACTTTGTTATTTTCTCTGTGGATTTGTTATACAGAGTAACTACTTGTTAGTTTTTTGCATAATTATTGGATTAGGGGAGCCCGATCACCTCTCTTTCTCCATGATTTAATGTTTTATTGCAGGTAGACACTCGTTTTTTCCAGGTCTTGGGAAAATAAAGAAGGTCAATTTATGGACTAGTGATTTTTGAAAGAAATTTTATGAAACAAAGGAATTTCATCCAAGTCATTACCCAATGGATTCATAATAGAAGAAATGAAGAATTGATTTCGATTTGAAGATTCATGTCTTGTCACTGCTGCCAAAACATTTTTCAAAAAGATCATTTTTTTTTACATAATATCATAGCTGTTGTAACTTAATTTACATATTGTTTTTAAATAAAATGTTGTTTCTTTTCTAATTTCTCTTATATTTTGTGTTTCAAGTATTGCTTAATTCAAAGTGTAACTCATCCTCAACATCAATGCCGTGAACAGCTAATTTGTTTTTTTGCATGTTTGCATTTTATGATTGTCCATTTTGCTATTCCTTTCTGAATGGAACAACACTTCTGCACTTTCGTGTTTTGTTGTTCCTTTCTGAATGGAACAACACTTCTGCACTTTCACGTTTTGTTGTTTCTTTTCGAATGGAACAACGCTTCTGCACTTTTTTTCTGTTCCTTTTCCAAATGAACGGCACTTGTGTTTTTGTTGTTCCTTTTCCAAAGGAACAACACTTTTAGTTTTTTCTGTTCATTTTTCCAAAGGAACGACATTCGCATTTTCACACTTTTTTTGTGTGTATTTTTTCTTTTTTTGTGTGTATTTTTACTTTTTTTGTGTGCATTTCCTTTGTTGTTCCCTACATGGAACACCACTTTTTGAGTGTTTTTGCTGTTCCTTCAAAAGAGCAACACTTTGGGAGTATTTTCGAGAGCAACCCTTCCTTCCTCTTGTGGAATTATTCTTAGTTCATCTCAACCACATTTTATTGATTCCCTTTCATGGCATGAAGTACACTATTTTTATGAAGACAAGAATTATGGATTATTTTGAAGCAAGTTAATATTATTCACGTTATGATCTTTAACAGGATAGCTTCTTGATGATAGATTCTTTTCAAAATGGACACAATTATTTATATATTACTTTACTGCATTGTTTTCTGTTGAACATGATATTGATTGATCATCTTAATACCATGCTGGTTCCACCCTTCCTGGTTATAATCTTCTCTGTCTGTAATAAATAAGATTATGGGTATATTTTTTTTCTATTGACATGTTCAACTTTTTCCACCATCCCTACTCTTAAGGAGTACTGAGCCTCCCTCTTTTTATCATAAAAATATGTAATAACAACAAAATTTTGTTCGTAGACGGAGGATAGGGGGTCTCATTACGAGCCAGCCTACGATGTTCATAAGGCTGTAACAAAGTGACATTCCCATTATGGCCACCACACCAGGGTTATGATCCACTGGATAGCCAGATTATCCTTGGAACAGGAGGTCTCATCACGAGCCGGCCTGATCACTTCTACTACATCCCAGTGAATGGCAGTGTGGTTATCTGGTTACCACGCCAGCGCACTGGTCTCTTCTGTAAGAACAGCACTGAAACTCTCTAGTTATAAATTGAGGATTCTGGCTCATATGGGTTAAAAAGCAACCCTGCCGAGGCTATGGATGCCTGCTGGCAGCAGAGGCTCTGCTTATGGTATTGAAGTTATATCTTATCATCAATTATTACTATAATACCCTTTTCTTATTTTTTCTTTTTATCAGAGAAGTTATTTCCTTAATTGTTTTTTCCCTATTTTGAACCTTTATGCATGAGAAATTGTTTTATGATCAATCGCATCATTTTCAGCTAGCATACTATCAGTAAAGCATCTTTTTGGCATATTGTTGTTCTTTTTCTCTTTTTCATCACTTATCATCAATTCAAAGCGTCCTATCTCTTATTCATAACTATCTTTACACACTTTGCTCTCATTATAACCATAACTCTCGTCATCATATCATTGATATGTGTACTCTACTGCTATATTGTTCATTCCCTTGCCTTGCCATCAGCATAACACCTTTCATAGGGTTTATGGTTGTGAAATCCCTTTTTCAATTAGAGAGGGGAATGTATGCATTATGGGATTGCGCGTGACATGATGACTGCACTCTGCGATAACTTGTTGATTTGACAAAATATCAGTATTGCATGTATACAAAAGTTTTTCTGATTGAAATTTTTGCATGCATCTTATCTGTTGCTATTCAAAACTAACACTATGGATTCAAGAACATTGTATGCCAAATAGTGTTTTGTTTGTAGGAAAACAACAAGTATGGGCAGAATTCTATTCATAGCATGACCACACTATTGCACTTAACAGAAGAGGCTCGTGAACGTGAACAATTCTTCAGACATGATGTGCTTACTTGGATTCCACCTTTTGTATCACTTTCAGCACCAACTCTACCTACATCAGCTTCAACAAATGCCAGTCCATATATGTCATTCCACATTTTTCTTTTTTGGAGGTACAACTTGAGGTAAAATAGCATAATTTTCTGATTTATTACAAATTTAGGAGAATTTCATAAAAATTCATTTTGAGCATTATTTATCATCATTCACTCCACATCTGTACCACTTCCCATTTTTCAATGACATATCATCTTTCAGTTGGGGGAGTGTTGCTTTCATTCATTTTTTTTCTTATAACCATGTTATTCATATTCTTTATCATCCATTGCTATTCTTATTCCTTCTCAACACCTCCCTTCTTCCATGTTGTTTTACACCAAGCATAGAATTCAACAGCACGTAACAACCACCTCTCTTTGTTTTCTAGCATCGCATGAGGGCATGCTAATTTTTCAGAGAGGGGGAGGAATTGCTATGCATGATGGATGTTTTATATTTTCTTTCTCATTTAAAGCATACAATTTCAGTGTAGAAATTGATTTCCATAATATTTTTAAAACTATGAACTCAATTCTTGTGATCTCTAGGAAACACAGACATACTATTAAAATACACATACCTAGATAATTTCAAGATAAATTGGTTCATAAAATTTCGGAAATCATGCACTCTCACCTACAACCATTTTGTTTATATCTCATGATCCGTGCATCAAAACAATTTGATTTTTTGGATCATAAAGGAATTCATATATTATAAATTTACTTGCCAAATTTCAACAAAAGCTGGTTTGTAGTTTTTGAGAAAATGGTTAATGAAGTTTGTTGTTACTTATATCATATTTTGTTGCAATTTCGTATTTACATATAGTTGAATGTCAATGTAAAAATTGTTATGCCTTCATCAAGATTACTAAAAGTGAATATTCATTAATTAAGGAAGAATTCATTTGTTCTATCCATTTCATGAGCTGAGATGAACATATTTTTTATTGCTTGGTTAACACATGGGTTTTTGTCTTTGGGTTGCATGAGGACATGCAATATATTCAGTTTTCGTTGCATGAGGACATGCAACATATTGAGTGTGTGGGTATGTTGGGCCGTTAATATGCCATTATTATTATCACTTTTGAACACTTATTCCACCCATTTCTACTATTCTTCATCATGTCATTTATTATAATTTATTATATAAACCCATTTTATGATGATTTATGCTTCTATGAATGAATATTATTTATTCTCCTTTATTTCTAATAAATGGATGATTATGCATGATTTTATAAATGATAGTTTTAATAAATCAGTTGTAACATTATTCACCATTTTTAGCCTCCAAGATAATTTCTAGATTGAAGATTTGATCATTAAAAGTGCCAACTCAGAAATTCGCTGGAATAAGAAGTGATGGTTTTGCGGTTGAGATTCTGAGCAAATGAAGCAGAATCTGGAAAATTCGAAACATGGGTTTTGTTCAGAACGGGCCCAATTAACTTCAATAGGAGACAGTTTGCCCAAATTCGGCTTGTACTGAGAGAAACACAGGGTTCTTTGAGCACGATTATCTTAGATTTGTTGTTGCGGCCATCCTCCAAATCTCAGCTGCAAAGCCAAATTCGTCTTGCTCTTGTTGGAAGCTGGATGGAAATATATCTTCTTGTTGATCAATTGGTTAGAAGCAAACCAATTTTGTAATAGAAATCATGTTGTACTTATCTTTATTGTAACTGCTCTCTGATTTTATTTAAATCATAACAGAGATCAGAGAAGGGGATGATTCGAATGATGGAAAAATGATGGAATTGAGGATTTAGAATTAGAGATTTAGAATTAAGAATTCATGATAGGATAGGAGGAAGAAAGGATTGTTTCAGGCTGTAAGTCTCAAAGCTGCTGCTGTTGTAATGATTTTACCATTTAATGATTAATACCTGATTTGGGAGTTGTTGTTCATTCTTTTCATCTGAAGTAGCCCAGCAGCATCCACTGGCGGCTAAGGGCCCAGCCTCTGGTGGAGTACGATGCTGATGTGTATCATATCTTTACAATTGCTGATGTGTGATGGTTTGATTTATTTCCTATTCTTTTGAATTGCATTATTTTACAGTTTCATGTTTTTATAGTGTGTTGTTAGAATATTTTATGGAATTGTTTTATTGGACAAGTTGAGGTTGAATCGCGTGGCTATTCTTTTCCATCATAGTAGAGATTATTATCCTTTTCAACTTATATTGTTATGCTATTCATTTCAAATGTAAAGCTTCGCTGTTCATTTCAAATTGTTGGTTATTTGATTCCACTAATCAGAGTTTGTTGTTCAGATTTATTAAATATGATTCGTTGTTTAATTCCTTTAATTATAAGTTTGTTTTCCATTTACTTCGCTGTTCAGCTTGGTTGATTAATTGAAAGAGTTTTCTTTTAAAGAGTTTTCCTAGTTTGCTTTCAATGGCAGCTTTAGTTTAATTTCTATTTCCTTTTAATTGCTTTAAAGCAGGACTGTCAACTGTAGAGAACATTGGTTATTTCTTCCTCATTCCCAGATTGATTGTCTTGTTCTAGTTTGATTTCAATTGTATCAATCTCTAGAGGAATGAGTTATTGCTACGGTATCCTCAATTGATGGTTTTTTGAGTGAATGATTTAGTTTAAGAACATTTCAGTTTCTTGCTATTCCATTTCTTATCTGTCGTTCCATTTCCTGTTATTCGCATTATCTTTGCTTTGGTGTGAAGAATGATCTGAAACTGTAGTGGGCATTGGCATTTGCTATCTAGTCCCTAGATTGATGATCTGTTCCTTTATTACTTTTGGTTACATCAGTTTCCAAAGGGATGAGTTATTGCTACTGGACCCTTGACTGATACATTGCTTATTTTTCCAAATTCATGATTTAAGTCTTAAAGTGCTTTGTTGTAAGTAGATTTTATTTCCAACTTTCATTTACTTTTGGATTTTGAGAATTATACTACAAAACATTACTCTTGAGTAAATAGCCACCTCAGACTAAGTACACTCTTGAAATAAAAAGTCGTCCCTGGGTTGACAATTAATGTGAAGGTAATTAGGAGTTAAAAGACACCTTTTTATCGCTCCACACCAGCTTCACAGAGCACCTATAGAATCAAAGCAGCAGAACACTATCCAAGAACATTGATCTATTATCATAAACAATATAGGACCAGATATATATTGACCACACAAATGAACATAACATCAATCATACAAGAATGTGGAGGAAAACTTGAATAGCTTTATTGATAATCAAGAAAGAGAAAAGAGGATTACAACCAATTGTTCCAACCCAGCATCATCCTCTCAGCAAGAAAGCCCTTCTTCACCTCATGAAAAGCTTAGATCACCCAACACTATGATATTACACCAAGAAGCCAGCACTTCTTCCTTACAAGATACAAAATTCCAGCCTATGGATCTTTGGGATGAGGGATCCATATATAGATGTTTGCAAGGGGGGTGAGTCATCTTTTGAGAGTTGATTAGTGTCCTCTCTCTGATAGTTCTTGATTCCACTTGGAGATTGATAATCTCTTACTCATCCCTGGCGAATGTAGAGAGGAAAGTGTCATAGGCGAAGTTTCTAGAAGATTCTGTGATCCTCCACCTTGCAGATTGACCCTGCCATTTGTCCACTTTCACCCATCGCACCTCATAGAAGGGATTTCCAAGATGCATCACACCTCCCGTGAGTATTTAGGTGGGATGCAACACACTTTGACCATGGAGCAGGTCAAATGGTCCAGTTTAGACCAGTTCTGAGCAGTTTTTCATGGAGAACTTCTGGGAGAAGATGTAATCAGTTGACCTTGTTCTTTTAGAGGTTGGAACAACACTTTTAGGGACTTAAGAGCCCTTGTTTTATGGACATTTATGATTGGGGTTGCAGTGCCCAAATATGTCTATAACACTCCTCTCATGTTGGTTGTTCTGGCTCATCAACATGTATCGGTGATGTTTCCTTTGTCATTTCACCTTTCCTTTGTTCTTCTTCCTTATTCTACTTCTCTTCTCATTCTCTCCTCCTCAACTCCTCTTCTTCCTTCAACTTCTTATTTGTCTCCTACAACTTCAATTCTACTTCCTACAACCTCTTCTTTTCTCTCTTCCTCTGCTCTACTCTCTTCATCCATTGCTCCCTCTTTACTTCCATTGCCAAAGTTTCCTTTTCTGTAATAGGATTTTCCATCATTTTGCAGCTCTGCTCTCCCTCTAGATCATCATCAATCTTCCTCTTTCCCTTGTCCTCCACTAGATTACTACCTTCTATTTGTTTTTGTTGTTTATTCTGGAGTTTTTGTTTTCTGTAGAGCAGCCTTCTAGTCTCTTGCTATACTAACCGGCTCATTGAGTCTGGAGGCATTGTAGCAGCACCTCCAAGGATCCTCCTCTGGATAATGAAATGTTTTGTGGATCCATGAAAGTAAACTCTCGTATAATGGTCTTTGCCAATACAATGGGGATCATACGGATTAAAGTCCATGGTGCTGAACTCGAATTTCACTATGTCCTTAGCTTTGGAATCTACATATTTCAAGCTCTTAATCTCGTATAATCTGATCCAAAAAGGAAGAGCATGCCATGGCACTTTCTTCTTCCTATCTTGTCCTGCTCACAACCCTATCGCGAGGTGGTATGAAACTTCATACACGATCAGTTTTTCAGTGGCATACCTTGGTAGGACATGTAGAGGCTTCTCTCCACTAAACACTCTAATGAAGGTGCTGCCCGGTGAGGCATACCAATATGCAGTGTTTACTATCACCTCCATTTCTTCTCGGGACATGCAAGGTGGATCTTGCTCAAATATAAGCTTGTATAATGAGATGATAAAGTGACTAGTTAGCCTTGACATCACTCCTCAATAACTGCAGTTGGGAAGAAGCTTGTAATAGATGTTCACGACAGTCCCTTGTGGTGACCATGTCCAGCTCATGCCATGGAACTGTTGTTGTGAATATATTTCATCCAGTAGGTATATGGACATGTAAAACATATCTTGCTCATTCTTGGGTGGATTTCGATCCTTAGATACAAGGGACTTCAACTGTTGATCCAACAGATCTGACCAGTTGAATGGCCTCCCACCACTTACCAACTGGTCTAGTAAGACTGTCTACCTTTCATGGAAGGTCTTTCTGCTCTCTTGACCGTCTATTCTACAAGTAATGAAGATTAAGAACTAATAATCATTCCTTGGGGACTTTTCCTTGTAAACATGGGTGGGTGTTTGTCTAAACTTCGATGACTTTTTAACGTAGCACTTGACAATGTCTCTTGTATTCAAATAACTATGGGTGGCATAGAAGAGTGAGTCCATGTGCTTCACTATCTTTGGAAAGTGATACATCTACTGAAAGTATTTTTCCCTAAAGGTGGTAAGATTCCTCCAACCAGTACTTCTCAATTTCATGGTCTGTTCATCCATGTATGAGACAATCCAGCTGATGATGTCTGAACATAGGAAGTTGGGATACCTGCATGCAACCTTGTATAACCCAATCCACTCGATACTAAGATAAACCTATTAGTCCTCTAAGTCTACCTTAAAGTCCTCTACAAAAGTGTCTTTGATATGTTTCCATGTCAGTGTTGTGTCCTTCTATGTTATGTTCTTAACCTGCAAAGTAATACCCAAACATAGAATTTGCGAAGAAAAGATACCGAGAACACAGAATATGCGAAGAAAATATACCCAGAGCACAGAATAGCAATGATTTTATTATTCAGAGAGAAATGTTCACAGGCCTCTTCGAGGGGGCAACCTCCAATAGAGCAGAGCTCGATTACAAAACAAGACGCGATACTCCTCGCAGGGAGTCTCTATCCTTTATATATGACTCATACATGCAATACCACGGGCCAATATCGTGGGTTTTATTAATACCATCTATCTAATACTACCGCCCATTTACCATCTATCTAATACTACCACCCATTTGCAACTAACTGTGGTCCCGTCATTAATTGTGGGTTAACCACTTACAAATATTAATATGGGCTTTATTGACTCTTGACTATGATGTGATCCCATGACATAAATAAGGGGGTTAGGGTGGGACCCTAACATGCCCTCCCCCTTAAGACTAGCCTTGTCCTCAAGGCTGAAGCTGCGGAAACTACTGAAGAATAGTGGCTGGTTCCCAAGTTGCATCTTCCAGAGAGGTGTCTTTCCATTTGACGAGGACCTCCTTAATCATGTGGCCGCGCAGGTGCTTGTCTCGTGTGTATAGAACCTGTTCAGGTTGAAGCCAAATTGACCCTTCTTCGTCCAATTCAGGTAGGCTGGTTTGAACTCGGCAATTGTTCCCAATCACTTTCTTGAGGCACGATACATGGAAAACTGGGTGGATTTTTGCTGTAGGTGGCAAAGCCAACTTGTAAGCCACTTCTCCAATGCGTTGAAGTACTTGGTATGGTCCGTAGAATTTTGGAGAGAGCTTTTGACAACCCTTGTCTTTGAGTGATGTTTGCTTATATGGTTGCAGCCTCAAAAAGACCTGATCCCCTTCTTGAAATTGGCGCTCTGAGCGATGTTGGTCAGCCTGTTGCTTCATACGGTTCTGAGCTTGATGAAGATTCTCGCGCAGATGGGCAAGCATGGTTGCGCGGTGTTGTAGGAGATGATCCACGGCTTGTACTTTGGAGCACCCTGTGAGATAAGAAGTAGGGGAAGGCGGAAGTTGTCCATAGACTGCTTCATAGGGAGTCATTTTGGTGGTGGCATGATAGTTGGTGTTATACCACCACTCCGCCAGAGGTAACCACTGTACCCAAAGGTGTTGCTTTTCTGAAGTGAAACACCTAAGGTAGGTTTCTAGACATTTGTTGACGGCTTCGGTTTGACCATCTGTTTGTGGATGATATGAAGTACTGAGTTTGAGTTGAGTGCCTTGTATTCTGAAGAGCTCCTGCCAAAAACTACTGGTGAATATTGGGTCGCGGTCGGACACAATAGAAGTGGGCATGCCATGCAATTTGAAGATTTGATCCATGAAAGTTTGAGCAACCAAAGTTGGTGTAAATGGTTGGGGTAGGGCGCAGAAATGAGCATACTTCGACAGTCGGTCCACAACCACCATGATGACTGACTTTTTCCCAGACTTTGGAAGACCTGTAATGAAATCCATGGAGACCTCCATCCAAATTGACACCGGAATGGGCAATGGTTGTAATGTGCCTGGTGTGTTGACGGTTTCCCCTTTGTGGCGTTGACAGACGTCACATTCTGCTACGAAAGTAAGGATGTCTTGTTTCATGCCGGCCCAAAAAAATGATCTTTTGGTGCGAGCATACGTCTTCTGAAAGCCCGAATGTCCTGCAATCGGAGATGAGTGCAATTCTGCCAAAATGCGACTTTTGAGGGTGGATGTTGGCGATATTACGACTCTATCCTTGTAGCGAAGAATATGATTCTGCCACGAGTAGCCCTTTCTGGAATTAGGATCTAGCTGCAATTGAGAAATGAGTTGGGAGAGCCCGGGATGTGAAAACCATTCCCTGCGAGCCTCTTCAATCCAGTCGGGAATGGGGAGGGAAATTGCGAGCAGAGTACTTTCCTCCTCAAATTGGCGCGACAATGCATCTGCTACCCTGTTGTCTTTCCCTTTCTTGTAAATGATCTCATAATCATATCCCAACATTTTGGCTAACCATTTATTTTGTTGTGGGGAGGATAGGCGTTGCTCCAAAAAATATTTAAGACTGTGATGATCTGTGCGGATTTGGAAACGTCGCCCCAACAAGTAAGGTCGTCAGGTCTCGACTGCATGTAAGATGGCCATCATTTCCTTCTCGTAGGTAGATTGGCCCAGATTCCTCCCACTTAGTTGTTGGCTGGTGAAGGCCAATGGTCACCCTTCCTGCATTAAGACCGCTCCAATACCTGTTCCCGAAGCATCACATTCAATGACAAATGATTTGGTGAAGTCCGGTAGTGCTAAGACAGGAGTGGAACACATGGAGGTTTTGAGAGCGGTAAATGCCTGTTGTGCTTCCTCGTTCCAGAAGAAGGAATTTTTCTTTAGGAGTTGCGTTAGGGGCTTCGCTATGCGGCCATAGTTGCGGACAAATTTACGATAATAGCCTGTGAGACCCAAAAATCCTCTCAAGCTTTTCAAGGTCTTAGGTTGAGGCCATTCTTGCATTGCCTGAATCTTTTTGGGGTCCACCTTGACACCTTCACGCCCCACAATGTGGCCCAAATACTCAACTTCTTCCATGCCAAACGAACACTTAGACATCTTGACAAATAATTTATGCGTGCGGAGCAGTTGCAAGAGTAAATCTACATGCTGAAGATGTGCCGCCCAAGTGCCACTATAGATGAGGATGTCATCGAAGAAGACAAGGACAAATTTTCTGAGATATGGTTTGAGGAGGTGATTCATAAGGCTCTGAAAAGTAGAGGGGGCATTACAGAGACCAAATGGCATGACCAGGAACTCATAATGGCCTTCATGAGTTTTGAAAGCTGTCTTGGGAATGTCGACTTCCTTCATGCGAATTTGGTGGTAGCCTGAGCGAAGATCCAACTTAGTGAAGAATTGAGCCCCATTGAGTTCATCCAGCAAATCGTCAACCACTGGGATGGGAAATTTATCTTTGACTATTAACTTATTGAGGGCCCTGAAGTCGGGACACATCTGCCACTCCCCATCTTTCTTGAGGACCATGACCACTGGGGATGAATAAGGACTAATGCTGGGACGAATGACACCTGCTTCCAACAATTCCTTGATGATTTTTTCTATTTCATTCTTTTGGGTGAACAGATATCTGTATGGCCGCACATTTGGGGGTTGGGCCCCTGGAACCAATGTGATGCTATGATCATGTTCCCCTCACGAGGGTGGAAGCTCATGAGGCTTGTCAAAGACCGTCCGATGTTTATTTAAAATCTGTTGCATCTCAGGATGAATTGGCGGAGACATGGTGTCTACTACCTGTATGGCATTAAATTGAGCTACCACTCCATGATGGCCCTTTTTTAACAATTTTTCCATCCTATGTGAGCTGATGATAGAGGGGGCTCCCGCCTGTAGTCCACAGAGGGTATGTGTGGAGTTGTTCTGCTTAAAACTCATATATAACTCCTGGAAATCCATTGTGATTGGCCCAAGAGTGCGGAGCCATTCCGTGCCTAGGACAATGTCGCAACCCCCCATGTGTATTGCAAACATGTGGGTTTTCAATTGATAATCCCCCATTTGAATTTTGACATTTTCACAGCGACCTTCACATTTCATTGTGCCCCCATCTACAATCTGGACTTGGAAGTTAGAAACTGCCCGGACGAAACAATGTGCTGCTTCAGTGATCTTTTGATGGATGAAATTATGGGTACTTCCACTATCAATCAAGACTACTACTGGGCGATGTTTAAGAAAACCCCTGATTTTGAGAGTTTGAGGGGAAGAAATTCCTGCCAATGCATTTAGCAAAATAATTGGTTCATCAGATACAATTTGGTTATCTTCTTCGATCTCCTCCGGTTCCTCAAGTGGTGGATCTTCCTCGGTGGAGCTGTAGTCAGTGGCATCTATTTGAAAAAACTTGTGCTCTTTGCATTTATGACCCGGGGAATATTTTTCATCACAGTAGTAACATAGTCCTTGCTTCCTTCTTTCGGCCATTTCCGCAGGTGACACCTTTTGAATCTTAAGTGTCTGAGTCGTATTGGGAGCCTGTGAGGGACGACCTTTAGCGGGGAAGTTGGGGCGGCTGGATTGGGTTGTTAATGCACGTTCCACCTTACGGGCTACCTGGCAAGCCTCTGTCCATGTGGGAGGGTGGTGGAGTAGAACCTGAGCTTTGATGGCTTCTTTAAGACCGCTGATAAAGCATTCCATGTAGAACTCATCTGTGAGACCCCTAGTGCGGAAGGCTAAGGCTTCAAAAGCAGTAATATATTCCTCCACTGTACCCGTCTGTCGGAGCTTAGTGAGACGCCCCAAAAAAGAGTCTTCCTGTTCAAAGCGACTGCGAAGAGTTTTGGCAAATTGGGCCCAATCCTGAAAATGTCCATTGCAACGCTGATGCCATTCCTTCCATTGCCATCGTTCATTGTCCAAGTACATGGTGCCCACCATAAGCTTAGTCCCCTCATCTATGATATGATTCAATTGGAAATACTGCTCCATTTGTGCTAGCCATGCAGACGTGTGAGAACCGTCAAATTTATGCATATCCAACTTGGGAGGTCACTGACTAGGTGGTGGATGGGTGTGCCAGACGTGATGAGAGTGGCTAGACTCACCCTCATGGTATTCATGGCCATTATACGCCGCCTCGTGGGCTGGCTCCTTGCCCTTTGGGAGTGCATCATGTATCGCATCATGTATCTGGTTACTTATTCCTTTAAGCTCAAGTTCGATATTCTTCACCGCAGTTTGGAGGGAGTGCACATGGTCTTCAATTTTGTCGATCCTTTCATTGGCCATCGCTTGAGCGCGAGTTTCTACCATACACCAACCTGAGGAAAAAATTGGGACCGCCTAAAAAATTTTTTTTACTAAGAAATTGAATGGTACCACCTTGCTCAGCTCGTTGTCCTGATTCTGATGGGCTAGGTCACCAATAACCGTCCCAGAAGATCTCAGACTTTTTTTTTTTTTTTGGAAAACTCCTAACGAAGTTTTACTCCTTCCTGATCAATACTGCAGTCGCCAAATCCTCAGAATGTCAATGCCGCCAAAAGTCCTGCGAAAATTATATCCAGGGACAGGAACCCTTCACAACTACTCCGATCTGGTGGATCTGGGAGATCTGAATGGTGGAACAACTGCTGCTGCTGATCTGATGGAGCTGCGGGACTGATGTCAGCTGCTGCTGCACTTGCTGATCTGGAATAGGTGATGTGTGATCCCCCGATAGAAAGGGAACTATGGTCTTGAGGAGTGTCAGGTGCTACAGATTGCAATGTACATAAGGGTCTGACAGTAGTACTCGGCCCAATGTTTCAGGGCTCTAACTAAGGAGGATCGACCGTACCCTTAGCTGTACAACCCGACTCCCCTATCGTATGGGCGAGTAATCTCTCCGAGTGTTGTTCTCGGTGTACTGTAGCCACAAGACGGCCGAAGGTTTATCTATGGCAAGGTTTCAAGGGAGCTAGGGGGCTTCCTATATACCCAGAGGGTACGTGGAAGACAGTCCATGCGCGGTTCTGTCTAATGCGCTACTACTCGAAGGGGTACCCACAGGGGTTACAAGGGAGTCCAACAGACGTGACCACCTCTTGTATTTCCTACGTGCATGCCTCCCCAAATCCGCAGGTTTATGCGCTTAACGACAGATCCCGTGGTTTAAAGACGCCAGAACACATCTCTAGCCAAAAAACAATTTTGCTAAAATTTGGAGATCCCACTGAGCCCTGGAAAGTGCTTTGATACCACTTGTTATGTTCTTAACCTGCAAAGTAATACCCAAACATAGAATTTACGAAGAAAAGATACCGAGAACACAGAATATGCGAAGAAAATATACCCAGAGCACAGAATAGCAATGATTTTATTATTCAGAGAGAAATGTTCACAGGCCTCTTTGAGGGGGCAACCTCCAATAGAGCAGAGCTCGATTACAAAACAAGACGCGATACTCCTCGCAGGGAGTCTCTATCCTTTATATATGACTCATACATGCAATACCACGGACCAATATCGTGGGTTTTATTAATACCATCTATCTAATACTACCGCCCATTTGCAACTAACTGTGGTCCCGTCATTAATTGCGGGTTAACCACTTACAAATATTAATATGGGCTTTATTGACTCTTGACTATGACGTGATCCCATGACATAAATAAGGGGGTTAGGGTGGGACCCTAACATTCTCAATAGATAGCTGAGTGTTTGCATACACTAGTAAATCAGCTGATATCTGCTCAACTCCTTCCCTAGTACTTCTCTCAATAGTTTCCTTTGATGCAACTCTCCTCGATGACATTTTAACTATGATTGTTGGATATATTCTAAAAAAATGTTGTACCTGTGGGATAGAGAGGATACTCATGGTAAGAAAATGTCAGTTTAAAACAAAAACAACTTCAAGGAAAGTTCAAATAGCAAGTTGGGCACTTAATGTGAGGGATTGTGCATTTTTGCTTGACAAGGGTGACCGAATAATTGTGGGAACTGCACACTGCGCATTCCCAACAGTCAGTGTGGAAGCTTGATGACTAGAACTGTGCAATGCATAGTTCAACCTGGGACAATCTACACATTGTGCAGTCCTAGTGGCCAAGTTGGGAGGTTAGCTCCTAGAATTGTGCAGTACACAGTTGGATCTAGCCCAAGCTATGATCTGTGCAATTCCAGAAGCCAAGCTAGAGGCATGAGGCTCCATATTTTGTCGTGCCAGTTGTGCAAAGTGAGATCTGGGCAAGGGAACCTAGATATGCCCAAGCAGAGTGTGAAAAACATGCAAATATAAAAGATAGTGTGAAGTTGAGTGCATATATCATTAAATGTTGATGCATGCATGTGAAACAAGTGAAGAAATTGATTAAAATTAAGGAAAACGAAGCATGTGAGGAGAGTCACTGCAACGACAACCGTTGTTTCCAAAACAAGAAAACACACGTGACACTTGGGAAAGGAAATATAGTGACTTGAAACAAAACTTCTACAAGTTAAACCATTAGCAATAATGTAGAGAAACAAGTTAAACAACACACTCACAAGTCAAACAACCAAAAGCAACAGAAAAATGACAAAACAAGGCAAAAGCAAAACTCATCCAAACAAGGAACGACAATCGCACTGAAGGTTCCTTGATCTCCTTGTGAATTCTAGGGCTCCAAGATCGACTGTGCAAATGAGCTCTAGCAGCATTGATTAAATAGATTTAGATTGATTAGGGTTTATGACGTGTATACCTAAAATTAAGGAAAATGTTACACTTGGTGGAAGTTTAAAAAAATAGCGCAAGTGACTCCTTCAGGATGCTAAAAATAGATCCCTATTTTTTAGGGATACGTTTTTACTTTTTTCATTTTCGTGGGAAACTTGCCATGAACATTGTCAGGAAAGACTGCAACACCAGGAACTAATCAACTTTTCAGTTCGGTGCACTGCGTCGTTTTTGAGCTCAAGGAGGCTTGTGTAGTTTATGGGCTGAGTGTTGGGTTTCCCCCTCATGACTATTCATTTTATGAGCTCAAGGATCACTAGTAGTTAGGACTACATAATTCCCAACAGCAAGGCTAGTAGCCCTCATGAATTGCACAGTTTTATGGGGCAAACCCAGAACTGTTGTGGGACCAATTTAGGATATCACCATGTGAGTTAGAAAGTCAACTAAGTAAGAAAACACAATCTAAAATGAAAAGGATAAGTCTCATTCAAAACATGGATACCTGTATTAGTGCAATATTAGCTGTTTTGGTTTAGATGGAAGACTCTGAAATTAAAGCATAGGAAAAATTTTGGAGTGTGGTTGTAGCCGCTACAACATTGGCCACACATTAGAACTCTAGCTCTCTGTATGGACCTTTTCTTGTGCAAAGTGAGTCTAACTCTTCCGAAATTATTGTTCAGTTCTTCTATTATCATAGTTGCTTCACATAACTTGAGTTAAAGATATAGTCCCTACCATTCTCTTTATTGGCAACACACATACCAAGCCAAGTCAAACTTAGTTGTTTCAATTGGAGATGAGGGATATATAAATGCACAAGTAAAATAAAAATTTAGAGTCTAATTTTTATCTTTCGTATTGCTCCGCTACCAGCAGGCTGGGATAGTACCCAGATGGAGTCACTTCAAGAACACAAGCATTGCTATGCTACCAATGAGCTTGGACATTACCCCAATAGAGTTACTTGCTTCACCTCTCTACGCAGGAATCCTTTCTCTTCTTTTGCCCTTTATTTCATTTATTTCATTTTTTTTTCATTTTCATTTTTCAAAGAAATGTTCATAGTCACTTATTTATTTCATGAGGTGGAAGATGGATTCAAACTTTTTGAGAGCATAAGAGGTTGTCCCTTAAGAGAAGGATATTTATATATACCTCTAACATACTTTTTAAGGTTTCCCCCCCTCCTTACTCTACTTGATTGAATTTAAAAGGGTTAACCGAAAATATAAAACCAAGTAGAGTAGGAGGTATGAGTTAAGAGTGCAAGCATCATGGTTTGACCATGACTCTCTCTAAAAGGAACGTATTTTCCATCAGGGTATCATCGACTAGAAGAAATGAAACATTGAAAAAAAGAGATGGAATAGACATATAGCCAAGTGTTGGTAATTGTACAAGTTACTCATGGACTTCAACTTACTTGTTTAAGAAGCCAAACACAGTTTCGTGCGAAAACTAACCTACAGGCATGAAAGAAAACAAACAATGGAAAGAAGAAAGACAAAGTAAACAAATCAAGGAACAAACAAGCAAAGAAAAAATACTCCTACTCATAACATAAGAAGAACATAGGCCAACTCACGTAAAGTTATACTTCCAATGCAGCCATCGGCGCATTGGTTGGCCCATGAATACGAGAGCATGAATTTCAAAAAAGATATACGAGAGATGCTACAAACAAGAAAGATAAAACAATTAAAACTAGAACATTTGAAGCTTGAATGCATCCACAGAAAAGTAAAAATGGAAAGCACATGAGAGGCACTCTGTAGATGTGTGATGGTGTCCTAACATTGTGCGAGTGGAAGACAAGCATATACACACTTTCGAACTTGGAAAATGAGAAAACATGAAGAAATAAGAAAAAATTGGTTTTGTAACAGTGCTTTCTACGTACGAATCCTCTAGTGATTGAGCGATAGGATCGTGTGATACAGATGGAGGATGCAAAAATGGTATTATAGATTGATTTTCAATGTGAACAATCGAGAGATGAGGAGCCTGGAGAGATTCAAGACATTTATGATCTGAAGTGCATCTGACCTCAAGGCTACGAGAACCTGACATAACCATTAGCTCGGGCTAAAGTGCCTCGATAGCTTGAGGAGGTTTCAATTCATCAAAAGATGGATCATCAAAGGTCAGTGGCTTAGAAACATCAATAATGGAAAAATTAGAATTGTGATCGAATGAATGAATGAAAAGATCACGATAGCCATGATAAGAAATTTCAAGATGATGAAAAGAAGCATCCTCATGATCTAATGAACCATAAAGAGGGGATGATGGAAAACAAAAAATATCGCCCTCTATGTTTCCCGAACTATTGGATGAGAGATTGGGAGGATTAGGGTAGATAAATTTGTCCTCTCTGCATTCAAATGAAAAACTAGCATTCCATGTATTCTGCCAATGATCAAAAGTAGAAACATCCAAAAATTAATGTTCACAAGATTGAATAGAAATATCAAAATGGTGGAAGATGTTAGGATAAAGAAGACGAGGTGCGGACAAAAGGAGGTCATCCTTCACTACGGATTCTTGTTTAGATTCCCACACATACTTGTCAAAAATGATATCGAAGGTTGGATGTTCAACAACAACTTCGTCTAGAACTTGACCCTCATGAACATCAAAAGAAGGATCTGAGACAGATGAACACAACAAACGAAAATCCAGAGGATCAAAGTGACTGAAGGATGGAGGATGAGGAGATAGCATCTCATGACAACCATCAGAGTTACAGTCTAGATTTTCACAGAAATTATGAGCAGGTGGGGTAGGAGTAGATGGAGGTAGATCAACATGTGGATTATAAACTTCTCCCACCTCGACCTGCGGATATAGAGTTTGTTTGATGTGAATGGGACAAATGGACACTCGGGATATTTTCCTTGTCTGTCTCATATTTATAATCTCTAACACCGAGGTATGTTAGGAGGGGTTCCAAATATTCTAAATCATGTGGATTTTTAGAAATGTGAACAAGATATTGAAATATTTCATCCAAGAATTCCCAATCAACTTCATCTTTAGGAAATTCAAAACAGTAATGAATAAAACGATCATGAAAATCTTGAAGAGATTCATCAGGTGATTTTCACAATTTTAAAATTTTGCTATTAAGGGCTTTATGATCATAAAGAATGAAAGCATGGCATGATTCACTAATAAAATGATTGAAAGAGTGTATAGAGGTTGAAGGCAATGTGTGACACAATTTCTTTGTGCGCCCTTCAAACATGAGAGCAAACAACCCACATGAAATATCCTCGCATGGGATGTCATGCCCGTCAGAGAAATTGAGAATAGAAACTTTGTGCCTGAGCAAGGTTATTCCACCCTTGCCACTAAACTTAATTCTAGACAAGTCATTTAAAATTCCCATTGGCACTTCAAAATGTGCAGAGTTAGAAAAACAATTCGGGGTTATGGTTTATGAAGAAGTCATCAAATATGTGAAGATATTCAAAACAGACTTTGAGCAGTCATCTCATCATCTCGTCGTCCTTCTAGCACCAAAATTTTTGACATTGTTGGACTCGCTAAAACTTAGGGGATCTCCCCAATTTGAAGTCCTAATTAGATCTCACGCAATTTGGAGTAGGAGTCCTAGCAGTGAGTGGGAGTGTAATGCCTTGACCACAGAAACACGTAAAGGAAAGTATGATGACTTTGGGTGAGAGAAAGTGTGTGACCCTATAGAGAGTCAAGTGCAATGCATGAAGGTTCTAACACACAAAGGGGAAAAGGAAATGTTCCCCTTAGCAGCATGTAAGAGAACACAACTTGAAAGGAACAGACAAGCAAAATGACATCACAAACTAAAACGAAGAATTGTCCACAAGTTAAAGTGATGAGTTAATCCAACAACACACATTCAACAATATTTGTAAAAATGAATAAAAAGTAGTTCATATGCATATGTGTAAGCTAAACAACATACATTTCCAATACAACAAGAATAGTCCTACTCTATTAACAACATATGCATGAAAGCGTGTTGGCTCTAATTTTATTATTATAAGTGAAATTTCCATCATACATAAACCATTGATGACCACTAGCCCCAATAGTGGAACATTACAGTCAAGAACACCTTCTCCTCCAAAGAAGTATACTCACTCTACGCTATGGAGAAGCTAAGGCTCTTCACAATACTCCCAAGCTCTTTCTAAGCCTAAACCTATCCAAACGCTTGGATCCCAAAATATCATTACATGAGTTATGTGGTTCTATTTATAACAAGAGGGGGTGACTCTTCAACTCCCCTTTGTGACCTTTGGACTACCCTCATGACTCTTCAATTTATTCATTAAATGACACATTACATTACATGGTGACTTCTCATATTCCAGTATTAACACTTGGAATTTCACTTACAACATAATTACAAATAATATTACATTTTCCACATGTACCCATAGAAGAAAAAATAGGGTAGAGAAAGCATAACAAGACACAACACTATGATTCTAGAGTTTGGGGTAAGTGCATCTCAACAACTTACACTTGCTTCTTGTTGGTCACATATTGGTGGCAATATTTGTACTATGTGATGGTGTCCCCAAACTATTCAACAGTGTCTTTCTGGAAGTAGACATTAGCCTCCATGACATTCGGGTATATCATCTTGGAACTTGTGTCCACCTCATTTTGAAGAATGAGTAGCATTGTTTTTATATTGACAGGACAACCGATGTACTTTTCCATGTTGTGTGCATTGAACTTCAACTCTTCTCTGGTGGCTTCTCAGCTTAGTTTCTCCAAGTACTCATCAATCTGTAGCCAGACTTGGTTCTTGGGTTTAGTATCGATGAGGGATCTGATTGATGGGATCTAGTGCTCTCTCACCAAAACATCCAAAATACTATACAACCGCACATACGAGGTTGGGAAGATGTCGATGAATTAGGTGAGTTCCTCATTTTTGTGAATCAACATTCGTACCTTTTCTTTCTCCATCTCTACCTCTAGCTTCATCTTCTTCACTAAATCAAGTGGGGCCCCTTTGTACCAAATTTTCAACTCTTATACAAGGGTGATTGCAACATGTATGTTTTTTATATTTTGAACAAACTCTTTTCTCTGTTGCTATAGGCGATGGAAATGGAAAATTGCTTTATGCATGGTGACAAATCCATCATAGAGCTTACGCATGGTATCTCCAAGTGCCAATACTTCAGCAAGTAGTGTTTTCCTCATATTCACCAATGCAGAAGTTTCCTTTTGCATTGATTCTCAGAGTTGTTATGTCTCTTTCCTGACATCCTCAAAGTTCTTTTCTAGTTGTTCGTTCTCAACCATCAAATACAAGAATTTGATATTTTTACTCCTGCATAGGCCAAGCAAGCTTTGGTAATGGACGTTGGATGATTCTTGGTGTCTAACTCTATCACCCTTTCCTTAATGAATGTAGGTGATGTGTGATCATCTAGAAATTTCCTCCTTCATGCTTGTACAATCCTCTTTTGGAACTCATCAAATGATAGATTGTACACATCCATGACTGGATCATCATCAAGGAGAACAACATATCCTTTCTTAGTCGGGGCTAGTTCTGATACTAGAGGTGGTGGAGACTGAGGGATGACCTGTGTCACTTTTGGAATCAAGTCAGTGTCTTCATTCTATGGCTCTTGTTCCAACTCCATGTCTGTCACTTCGATCAATTGCTCAATTTATTGAGAAATCTCCCGATCATGCATCTATTCACCTTCCTTCTCTTTTGTTGGTTGTTTTGGATCATAAACCTGTATTGGCGTTGTTTCCTCTATCATTGTGTCTTTCCTTTGTTTGTCTTCATGCTTCTACTTCTCTTCTCGTTCTCTCCTCCTCAACTCTTGTTCTTCGTTCAACTTCTCCATCTCCTACAACTTCATTTCTGATTCCTGCAACCTCTTCTTTTCTCTCTTCCTCTGTTGCTCCCTCTTTTCTTCCACCACCAAAGTTTCCTATTTTGTGATAGGATCTACCATCATTTTTCAGCTTTTCTCTCCCTTTGGATCATCAACAATCTTCCTTTGTCCCTTGTCTAGTACTAGATTGTTTCCTTCTACTGTTGTTGTTGTTGCCTATAAAGAAACCTTCCAATATCTTTCTATACTGACCATCTCATTGAGCCTAGAGGCATTGTAGCAGTACCTCCAAGTATCCTCCTTTAGCCAATGAAATTGTTAAGAAATTTACGGCAGAGAGATAAATTATTACTGATATTTACCAAGATTTTCATATATGAATAATAAAATAACTAGCAACAATACACATAAATATTATACACATAATATTTATCTAGGAAAACCCCAAATACAGGGGAAAACCCAACCCAATGAGATTTCATTAGAATTTTCCAAAACCTTGGCCAATGCGGCCAAGTGAGCCTTCACCACCCACCTCCAGGCCTCTCTTACAATGAAGTATTCCCAGCCTTTTATAGGATCCATTTCATGCAATACCACAGACCATAATACCATGGGTACACTATACCATGTGCCCAGAATGACTACTATTTAACCAGGTCAACTTTGACACAAACCCTGAGTCGATTTTACCTAGCAATTCCCCCCCTTAAACTTGACTTGGGGTTCCTTGACTAAATCTAGCCAAAACCTGCTAAGTGAGACAATCCTGCTCACTCTAGCCCTTACCCCCTTCAAATTTTTTACTAGGGATTTGTTAACCTAACATCCCCCTATTACCTAGGCCTAACCCATACTTTACTAGTAATTACCCAGGGGTATGCATGCTTTACTAGGTCTTACAGTAGTATGCCCATTTACATGTAAATTAAAATTTCACTCCATTATAATAATTTTTTTTTGTTTACCCTTGTTGTTGTATTTGTATATATGACATCAATGTCCATATAAAAAGAACCCATCTACTAAATTACATGGGTCACTAGCCACTATAACTGCTAGTTATCTAAGCGTTCTTTTCAGGTACATGGTTCATCAACTAATTAATCCACCTTCATATATCCTCCTCATCCACTAAATCTCTCATGACCCAATAGTGTGCAGGTTTGCTTCACAATCTATGGCTTTTGATCTAGATCTACAAGAAAAACTTAATTATCTCTCTATATAACAGGCCAATACAAACCCTTGGCAACAAAAAACATCCTTCTGAAGCTAACGTAGATACGATACGAGTTGTTAAGAAATTTACAGTAGAGAGATAAATTATTACTAAGATTTACTAAGATTTATAGATAGGAATGAGAAAATAACTAGGAACAACACACATAATATTTATCAAGGAAAACCCCAAATCTGAGGAAAAACCCAACCCAATGAGATCTCATTAGCATTGGCCAAAACCCTAGCCAATCTGGCCAAGTGAGCCTTCACCACTCACCTCCAGGCCTCTCTTACAATGAAGTATTCCCAACCTTTTATAGGCTTCATTTCATGCAATACCATAGACCATAATACCATGGGTACATTATACCATGTGCCCAAAACCACTAATATTTAACTAGGTCAACATTGACTCAAACCTCGAGTCAATTTTACCCAACAGAAATGTATCTTCGATCCACGGAAAGTAAAAGCTTGTACAGTGGTCTTTGCAAATACAGTGGGGATCATATTGATTAAAGTCCTTGGTTCCAAGCTTGAATTTCACTATGTCCTTAGCTTCAACATCTGCATCTTTCAAGCTCTTAATATCGTATAGTTCGATCCACAAATAAAGAGTGAGCCATGGCACTTTCTTCTTCCTATGCAGTCTTGCTGACAACCCTGTAGCAAGGTGGTATGAAACTTCTTGCATGATCAGTTTGTTAGTGGCATACCTTTGTAGGACATGTGGAGGATTATCTCTACCAAACACTTTGATGAAGGTGCCACTTGGTGAAGCATACCAATCTACAATGTTTATATCACCTCCATTGTTTCTCGAGACATGCAAGGTGAATCTTGCTCAAATATAATCTTGCATAACAGGATGATAAATTGGTCAGTTTCCTTTCCATCACTCCTTGATAGTTGCAGTTGGAAATAAACTTGTAATAGATGTTCATGATAGTCTCTTGTGGTTTCCATGTCCAGCTCATGCTAGGGAATTGTTGACGTGCACATATTGCATCCAGTAAGAATGGGGACATGTAAAACCTTGTTTGATCATTATTGGGCATATTCCAAGCCTTAGCTACATGGAACTTCAACTATTGAGCCAACCGACCCGACCAATTGAATGGCCTCCCATCATTTACCAACCAGTCCAGTAAGACTACCCACCCTTCAGGGAAGGTCTTTGTGCTCTATTGACCATATATTCTACAGGGAAAGATGATGAAGAATTGATAAGACTTCCTAAGCTACTTTGTCTTGTAAACATGGTTGGGTGTATTCTAAACTTCAATGATTCTTTGGCCCAATGCTTGATAATGTCTCTTGTATTCACATATATATAGGTGGCATAGAAGAGTGATTCCATGTGATTCATCAACTCGGGCAATTGATACATCTATTGAAATTATTTTTCCTAGAAGGTTGCAAGCTTCCTCCAATTGGTACTGCTCAATTTCATGGTCTATTCGTTCGTATGTGAGACAATATAGCTGATGATGTATACACATGGGAAGGTGATATACCTACATGAATCCTTGTATAACCCTGACCACTAGATTCTAAGATAAACATGCCAGTCCTCAAAGCCTGCCTTCAAGTCCTCTGCAAAAGTGCCTTTGATCTGTTTCCATGTCAGTGTTGTTCCCTTCTCAATAAACAACTGAGTGTCTACATACACTCGTAAATCAGCTAATATTTGATCAACTGCTTCCCTAGTACTTCTCTCAGCGGTTTCCTTTGATGTAACTCTCTTGGATGCCATGTTAACTGTGACTACTAGATATATGCTCAACAACTGTTGTACCTATTGGATAGAGAGGACACTCATGGCAAGAAAATGTCAGTTTAAAACCAAAAAAACTTCAAGGCAAGATCATGCAGCAAGTCAGGCACTTGATGTGAGGGATTGCATAGTTTTTCTTGATAGGGGTGAATGACTAACTGTGGGAATTGTGCACTGCGTAGTCCCAGTAGTCATTATGGAAGCTTGATGACTGGAACTATGTAATGCATAGTTCAACCCCGGCCAAGGCCTAGGAGAAACTGTGCATTGCACAGTCTCAATGGCAAATCTGGGATGTTGGTGCCTAGAACCATGCAGTGTGCAGTTGAATCCAACCCAGGCTATGCTCTTCGCAATTCTAGAAGTTAAGCCAAAGGCTCCATATTGCATTGTGCTAGCTGTGAAAAGTGAGATCCAGGCAAGGGAACCCAGATCTACCTAAGGGTAGCGTGAAAAACAAGTAGATATTAAATATAGTGTGAATTGGAGTGAAAATATGACTAAATGTTGATGCATGCATGTGAAACAAGTGAAAAAATTGATTAAACTAAAGGAAAATGAAGCATGTGAGGAGTCACCGTAATGACAATCGTTGGTGCCAAAACAAGAAAAATCATGTGACACTTGGGACAAGAATTCTATAACTTGAAAAACCACTTCTACAAGTTAACAAAAGTCAAAATGTCAACAATCATTGAGAGAAGCAAGTGAAATAACACTCGCACAAGCTAAACAACCAAAAGCAATAGAAAAAATGGCAAAAGACGACAGAAGAGAAACTCACCTAGAAAAGCGATGACGATCGCATAGAAGGTTCCTTGAGCTCTTCAGGAATGCTATAGCTCTAAGATCAATTTTGAAAATGAGCTATATTAAATAGATTTGGAAAAATTAGGGTTTATGAAGCATGTACCTAAAATCAAGGAAAAGGTGACATTTGGCATAAGTTTCTAAAAATAGTACAATTACCTCCTTTGGGATACTAAAACTAGATCCCTATTTTTAGGGATGTTTTTTCTTTTTTTCTTTTTTTCTTTTTCCAGGGAAACTTGCCATGCACAGTCCTGGGAAAGACAACGCAGTTTCAAGAATGAGGAAACTTTCCAATTCAGTGCACTGCACAGTTTCTGAGCTCAAGGAGGGTTACATAATTTCTGAGCTCAGTGTTGGGATGGCCCCTCATGAGTGTGCTTTTTCTGAGATCAGGACTCACTAACAGTCAAGATTGTGTAATTCCCAACATCAAGGCTAGTTTCCCTCAAGAATTACGTAGTTTTCTGGGGAAAGCCCAGAATAGTTGTGGGACCAAGTTAGGAGATCATCTTGTCAATTAGAAACTCAAATAAGTAAGAAAACAAAAGATAAAATGAAAAGGATAAGTCTCAGTCAAAGCATGGATACTTGGATCAGTGAAAGATGATTTGTTGTGGTTTAGAAGGAAGGCTCTAAAATCGAAGCATAGGAAACATTTTGGAGGGTGTTTGTAGCCACTACAACAGGTCCCACTTCAAGTGGTCCTCCTCTCCCCCTTCAGACCATATCCTCATCAGAGCTTTTAAAAAATGAAACTCCTGATATTCAAAAACAAACCTCAACACATTTTACGATACCAGAGCTTTTGTTTATTGTAACCTACTTTGAAAGAACCTTTGATATTACATTCTTTTGATACTCTAATGGCTAAACGTCTTTGATACTCCAATGGCTAAATGTCGATAGTTCATTATATCTCTAATGGTTTGTTATCATAATGTTTGATTTATCATGCCATCCCCTTCAATCTTGTGATTCAAAAATAATTGGGGTACTCGCCAAAAATGGTGGGGGAAAATTTGGAAATCTATCAGTCATGTCGACAGCTCACTCTTGAATATGACACTCTTTTCTTCGTGTCAAGTTGGGACATCCTCCTTTTCATCGTTGAACTTCATGGATTTGGGACGTTCATTTTTTTCCTTCTATCTAATCTCTGCAACATCATCATGACCACCGATCCCATGGATCCAAAAGCTGCCAAACTCCCAGTTACATCGCCAATATCTTCAAGAGTTGTCCCTTTGCAGTTACACTAACCTCTGATTCTCTGTATCATCCAAAATCATTTTACGTCCTCTCATCTCACGTCGATGATGTGGGATTAATTATGGCCCTCCTTCAACATGGTCGCTTTTCGTCGACTTCAACTCATTATCCGTGAAGTTGACCGAGAGACTCCCTTCCAGTACCTTAGAGCTTGCATGCCCTAATGGCAAGTTCTTCACACTTGACGACAAGTTCATATCATTGGCTTATGATCAAGTGATTTCACGGGTGTTTGATTTTAGTCCATGTATTCACATTCGTGAATTGTGTTGATAATACCTTAAGGACCATTGTCATTATTGGTGGCTTCTCTCGTGCTTGTTAACAGTTTACATCATTGACTGGTAATAAAGCGACTGTCTAGCATGTTTGAAGTCAACACATCTATTCACATGCTAGGATCTGTACTTTGATCGGGTCATGTTGGAGTGTAAGAACCTGGACTCAGATCACACACGTCCAGGTTGTGAAGTGGTGTGACATGGTTTATGATGATATGCATGTCTCTTTCAGATGGCTAGCTAGGACTAGACCATGAGTTATCATATGTGATCCTTCTCATTATTAGATGGCTGCGACCATACCTTGGTTTCATTATGATCCTCTTTGACGGATGGTTGTGCCCATACCTAGATCCATTTACATGATCATTCCCTGGATGTTTGCGTCCATGCCATGATTCATGTGTCATTTGATAGATATATCAGTTTGTGTATATATATTTGTACTTGCTTGCAGGTTTTCTGATGGCAGACCGGTTCCCCGCAATAATTTATAAAGCATTTCATCCCTCACTCCAGCTCGACCTTCACGCTTTAGGGGGCATCTGTTACACAACATTTTGTCACTTCCCTAAACTTCTCATTCCTTGATCCTGAAGGACCTCTACAGTGAACCCGCATGCTTTTCCTTCATCAAGAAACTTCCATTATGTCCCTCTTCATGAGTAGATCATTTCCCTTTTGCACCATTTCCCCTGAAACTTCTGTTTTGCCCAGTTTACAAGACTAACGCTAATGGCCTTTGTCTCCCCTGCGCCGATGTGTAGAGATTAGCACTACTCCACATGCCGACTGGAGCAACTCATATGTGTTTCAATCGCACCAGTCTTGTTATGGAAAGTTTTTTAAATTAGAGCTGAAGCTTCCAGCTCTAGAAGCTCTGTAACGGAAATTTGGTAAATGGTTTGTCTGGATTGGGTCAAGGATGACTACTTGGGTTCCTTTCCCCTATAATGATGGAACTACCTCAAGGGATAAGTCCTTCTCCCATGAGAAGAGGATCCATCTCCCATCCATATTTCCTATATAAACCTCCCTTCTTCCCAAGCACAAGCTAGTCCTAGTCATAGTTTTTGGTTGAGTGTTGATGCAATTTTGGTTTGGACTAAACAGGCAAGCTATTACTAGTTGTAGCTATCTAGTTGTGTGAGGGAGAAATGTGATTTGGTCTGGGGTGAAGCCTAAAGGGAAGAGCTTTAAAACTATTGTTGTTTGAAGCCATCGTGGAATGCTGGTAGAGATGTGTTGGAACCTGGTCTTTTCAGAGGAAGACTACGACGTCAAGACAAATGGTTGTAATATCTCTTTGATATAAATATATGCAACTATCGAATTATTTCCTACGTTTTCTAATATTACATATTCATGGCTTAATGTTTCTTGACTTGTTTAGTAGGTTGAATTTCAATTTGTCTATTATTATGTTTATGGTCTGTTGTTGTTTACTTGTTTTAGGAGCTTGATGAAGGAAGCGAGAGATTGCTAGAGTGAGCAAGCGACGACATCATCGAGCAGGATAAGCGGACCAAGAGGTAGGCCCTCTTGATTGATTCTAACCTAAGGGAATCTTCCATAGAATGTATCTGTTATGGCTAGACCCATTATCGGGCTAGAGGAATTCATTTGTGTCTGCACTTATAATTTTACTTCACTACAATCTGACGTATATCCAAGGAACCACGGATAGGATTCCCCATGATCCGTTAATGAAAAAGGTATTATAGACTATGTGTGAAGTTTCCTATGTTACTTAGTGCAATGGATCAAAAAGATTGCAAATAACATAAACACATAAACAATTTGAAAAACACATTCAAACATATCAACACAACCAAATTTAATAAAGGAGTTCACTAGGCTTCCTGGCTACGCCTCCTGGTCCTTTCACTTCTAGTTCTGACCTCTTTATTATGTCTTCAAATTTGTGTTACAGGTATGAGCTCAAAAATAGAGTCTCAAATGCTAAAATGGAACTCACCACTGTGTTCACCTTGGGTTTTCGAGTCAAAATGAGTATAAAATCGATTGTATTTGGTCACTATGACCTCCAGACCCCTTGGAATGGTCAAAAACCACATTAGTCAACTCTCTTGGTGATATGGTATTGATATACCATGTATAGTTACAAATTGTGGTGAACATGGAATAATATGATAACATTAAAATCAAAGGATAAACCAAAGGACCGGTGGGCTTGGGGTTGATCTCGACCGTCTGGCCTTTTCTCGGCGCAGATCCCGATACCAAGTGATCCAATGGTTATCGCATTCCCTGCGTGATCCAACGACTTGGATGATCTCCACCGTCGATTCATCCTGCTCAATCCTACGGCTGTCACGCAATATCGTGCTCCCACTAGCTCGACGATTAAGACTCCGAAAGCACGCGAGAAAAGCTATTTTGGTGTGCTACGTGTCGACCGCTGAGTGGAATCGCGTGAATTTTCAAAAAACCATTTCCAGCCTTTAAGGGTGCGATATACCACTTACCGCTTTCCTTCCATAACTCAAAGAAGTTAAACTTCTTTTGAATAACCATATCGCGTTCATTTTCAAGGTTAACCTGCTTGCATGTCTTGATGCGATATGTGTTGATCTCCTCTGATCAGATGATCTCCACTCTCATTCGTTGATCGGACTAATCCAATCACCTATTGTATGAACCAATCACAAATTTCCACATCACCTTTTACGCTAACATCATCCAAAACCTGTGACTCATTCCTAGGTTGCCACGTGTCCTATTGACATAGGCATTGACTGTTGACCTAAATCTTTGGTTGGTTCTAATTTCTTCATCCAGACTCGGATTTACATGTTGTTTGCACCGTTGGATTTGTATTAACGAGCACTTCAACATGAGCCCACTTTCACCTATATTTTAAGACTTTGATCTGGAGGCAAAACTGAATCCATTTTGGATCGCTCCTCCCCACTAGAAGCTTTTGGTCCACCAAAAGTTGGTTTTAGCTGTTAAGTAAGTGAGGATAAAGTTCCCACATTTTTCCAATCTCTATCCATCGTGCTTTACTTGGATTTGTACCTTTGAATCCAACTTGAAGATACTCAACATTTCCCCATCGTGAAGTCCTTATCCTCCTGTCAAGAACTGTGCCCTCCTGTAGCTCATTGAGATACCCGGGCAAAAGATCTTCAATGGAAGGTAGATGACCTTGATCTTCGAGATCTTCAATCAATGAAGGTTCATATAACAACAAGTTTTCAACATTTACGATGGAATATATTTGCATATAAGCTGGTAGATCTAGGCATAAATCATTTTCACCAATTTTGTCAAGTATTTTTAAAGGACCATATCTAATTGGTTTCAACTTTTTACCTTCCCCTTGCAGTATTTCTTTGCTGATGTACAGCCAGATTTGATCACCAAATTGAAAACTATGCTCAACTCGATGCTTGTCATGTCGCGCCTTATACCTTGCTTGGCTTCTTTCCAGTTGTTCCTGTACTGGTTGGTGAATTTCATGGATTTGTTCAATGAACTTGGTTTCTTTGTCCACATCATTGTGTCCATCAACTACTATGTCTTTACCAAAGACAAAATCTAAGGGATACTTTGGTATAAAACCAAAACAAGTCTAAAAATGAGATCTCTGAGTAGAAGAATGTTTTGCATGGTTGTAAGCATGCTGCACATAACACAAATGCTCATCCCAAAGTTTGGGATGCTTGCTGTAATATCCTTGAAGCAATTGTATCATTGTCCTATTGACCACTTCTGTTTGACCATCTGTTTGCGGATGAAATGTCGTGCTCTTCTTTAACTTTGTGTCCATTAACTCCCATAGACTTGACCATAATTTCCCAACGAATCGAGAATCTCGATCAGATACAATAGAAGTGGGTAACCCAAAATGAACCCATACATTTTGAAAGAACAAATTTGTAGTTTGTTCAGGTGTGACCTATTTATTACATGGTGTCAAAATACACATCTTACCTATCCACAACTACATACAAATAATCATGACCTTTTCTAGACTTTGGTAATCCCCCAACAAAATCCATGGAAACACTTTCCCAAGGACGAGAAGGAATTGGAAGTGGAGTATGCAAGCCTAATTTTTTATTACTTTGCTTGCTTGTAACACACATAATACATCCTTTAATATATCTAGAAACTTCCTCATTCATTCGTGGCCAATAGCATAATCTTTGTAATTGTGCAACTGTTTTACTTACACCAAAATGACTTGATATGAGAGAAGTATGTGCTTCTCGAATTATATTAACTCTTTTAGTTTTTGGAATGCATAACTTTCCCAAATGATATAAGAGTTTGTCCTTTATGTAATAATCCAATTCTTCTACCTGCTTGCCATGACTTAAAGTTGCATATAAATCCTTAAAATTTGTGTCTGGAGCATATTTTTCAATGTAACTTTCATGAATTACCGAATTATGCTTAAGTATTGTAGATGCATTTATAATTGGTCATGATAACATGTCTACAACCTTATTATGTATGCCCTTCTTATATCTGATAACAAGATGAAATTGTTGTAGAAAACCCATCCACCTATAATGTCTTGATTTTTGCAATTTAGTTTGTGAGTGTAAATATTGAAGTGGTTGATGATTTGTCTGTATGATTGTTTCTTTACCCATTATATAATGTTTCCACTTTTTAACACTCTAAACTAATCCATACAATTATTTATCATATGTAGGATAGTTAACTACCACTAATGTGAATTTCTCATAATGAAAGCATATAGGCTTTCTATGTTGCATCAACACTGCCCTCATAGCATATTCACTTGCATCTGTCTTGATCTCAAATGGATGCTGAAGATCTGGCAGTGCTAGTATTGGCACTGTAGTGATCCTTTATTTCAATGAGTCGAAGGCTTTCTGTTGTTTTCCTCCCCACTAAAACACATGTTTCACACTTGTCAAAGCATGTAAAGGAGCTGCAATCATAGAAAAGTTAGCAATAAACTTTCTCCAATATTGCACTGCCCCTAAGAAACTTCTGACTTATGTAGCAGTATTGGGCTTAGAACAATTTACAATGACTTCGACCTTAGAGGGATCTATCTTCAAATCACCACCCACTACAATATAACCCAAATAATTCAAAGATGTTCTACCAAATTCAAATTTTGACAATTTTACATAGATATTTTCTCTTTTCAAAACATCTAAAATCTACTTTACATGCTTTACATGTTCATCCCATGTTCTACTAAAAACAAGAATATTGTCTAAATAAACTATTACAAAATCATCAATGAATGGTATAAATACATCATTCATGACTTGCATGAATGTAGCTGGAGCATTAGTTAAGCCAAAAGGCATAACCATCCATTCATAGAGTCCTTGCTTCATTTTGAAAGAAGTCTTCCATACATCCTGTTCTGCAACTCTGATCTGATGGTAGCCGCTTCGCAAGTCCAGTTTAGAGAAGTAAACCACATCTTTAACTGATCTAAAAAATCATCAATACGAGGAAGAGGATATTGATTCTTTATTGTGATTTTATTTAATGCTTTAGAACCAATGCACATTATCCAAGAATCGTCTTTCTTTCACACTAACACAATAGGTGATCCACACAGTGATGTGCTTGGTCAAATAAACCCTTGATCGAGCAATTCCGATGTCTGCTTCTTTATCTCTTCATTCTCTAGAGCTGATAACCTATACATTCCAATGTTAGGTAGTGGAGCATCTTTATGCAAATAAATCTCTTGTTTTATCTCTCACTTGGGTGGAAGCCCTTTAGGCTCTCGAAACAGAATATTATAATTGAAAACAACTTTAACCAGATCTGCTTTCTGTTTAGGATTAAAGCCCTGGAATGCATTGGATTTATCAATATCCTTTGTTTTTACAATCATAGGTAAAAATTTCTTACTTGAATTTACAATTCTTTTCATCTGTCCTGAATTTATGAGAGAGAAGTTATCTTTGAGTTTATGAGCCCTTACAATATATTCAGTTCCATCCTTAGTGAGTTGATACTTATTTTCAGTTTTATAGAAGATAGAATTTCTATTGTACAAGTATGGAATTCCTAATACAATTCCATGTATGTCCAATGGGACTATGCCTAACTCAACCTCATCTACAAATTTTGACCCAACAGAAAAATGAATTTTACATTGTTTCGTAACTTGTAGATTTGTTTTATCACACACCCAACCTAATGGATATGGCTTTTTATGAGGTTTTGTTTCCGGACCCAACTTATTTACAATTTCTTCAGAAATCAAATTAACTAGTGACCCACTATCAAATAAAGTATCGATTTTAGTATGCTTGGAAATGACTCTAATATGAACTAGCTCATTTCTTTTCCTCTCATCATTATCATTATCAACAAAATGTCAAGAAGTACTTGTAGATGCTTTAGAATATTTACCTTTTATACTTGTAGTTGTAACCTTTGTCTCGTCACCTGAATCTCATCCCAAGTCCTTTTGAATAGCAGCAACATTCTTTCTCTCTTTACTCCAGAACTTCTTAGGATTCAATTCTAGATGCAAAGACCAGCAGTGTGCCTCATCGTTTCCTTCCTTCCTATAATGAGTGCATGAAGGTTTATCCTTCTTCACATTGTTTGTTTTCCTCTCCTTCCATTTCAGTTTCTTCTTGCCTTTACTCTTTCTTTCAATAGGTTTGGATGATTTCCCAGCATCTTGGGTTACATTTTTACCTCTAGCTTCTAGATGAGTTGCTTGAACTGATACATCATCTAAGCTAGTTGGATTAAACATAAGTATGGTATGCCTCAAATAACTATGAAGACCACCTATGTATTTCAACAATGTCTCTAGTGAGTCTAGTGATATTCCTAATGTTAAATCTCTCTTATGGAGTTCCTGAGTATAACTCTGAACACTTTGACCTTTTAATTGACGTAGTGTTTTCCAACTCATCATTTCTTGTTGCATATAAGCCAAAGGACAAAATTGCCTTTTAATGGCAGAAACAAATTCATTCCAAGTTGAAATGATTTTACCATGTTTTTGGAGATCTTCTTGTGTATTTCCTTCTCACCATACAAGTGTGGTTCCTCCAAGTCGAAGGCTAGCAAGCTGGATCTTCTTCCTTTCTGAATCAACTTTCTGCACCCTGTAATATACATCAATTTTCCTTATCCAATTATACAGCTTTTCAGCATTAAGTTCTCCATCATAAATTGGCAAATCAAATTTTACATCTAATTTGATCAAAGAGGATTTCTTCTTTTATTTTTAGAAGAACTAGTCTTATGAGAAGAAGACGATGATGATGAGAAGCATTCCTCATTTTCCTTTATCTTCTTTATCTGGAGGAACAAAAAGAAAAGGTTCCTCTGCTCCTTTGTCTAGTTTAGGTGATGAAGTGCCTTCACCTTTACCCTTTGTAAACTCATTATACATCTCTTCCATCGTCGCACGTATTGTCATGAAAATATCGAAGAATTGGGATTCTGACCCAAGTGGAGTTTCATCTGCCATCCTTCTTTGTGAAAAGACCCTTCCAATCTTTAGATTCACCTCAACAAGTTCACCTTCACCCCATCTGAGCCTCAACCTAGTAAGCATTCAAATCTCCACACAAACTTGTCAACCTTAAAAACCTTGAGCTTTGATACCACTTGATCCATTAATGAAAAAGGTATTATAGACTATGTGTGAAGTTGCCTATGTTACTTAGTGCAACGGATCGAAAATATTGCAAATAACATAAACACATAAACAACTTGAAAAACACATTCAAACATATCAACATAGCCAAATTTAATAAAGGAGTTCACCAGACTTCCTGGCTACATCTCCTGGTCCTTTCGCTTCCAGTGCTGACCTCTTTATTATGTCTTCAAATTACTGTTACAAGTATGAGCTCAAAAATAGAGTCTCAAATATGAAAATGGAACTCACCACTGTGTTCAACTCAAGTTTTCGAGTCAAAACGAGTATAAACTCGACTGTATTTGGTCACTATGACCTCCAGACCCCCTGGAATGGTCCAAAACCACATTAGTCAACTCTTTTGGTGATATGGTATTGATATACCATGTATAGTTACAAACTGCGGTGAACGTGGAATAATACGATAACATTAAAATCAAAGGATAAACCAAAGGACCGACGGGCATGGGGTTGACCCCGATCTTCTGGCCTTTTCCCAGTGCAGATCTTGATACCAAGCAATCCAACGGTTATTGCATTCGCCGCACGATAAAAAGACTTGGCTGATCTCCACTGTCAATTCAGCTTGCTCAATCCTACAGCCATCCCACAATATCGCGTTCCCACTAGCCTAATGGTTAAGACTCTGAAAGCACGCAAGAAAATTTGTTTTGGTGTGCTATGTGTTGACCGCTGAGTGGAATCACGTGAATTTTCAAAAAACCATTTCCAACATTTAAGGCGTGGGATATACCACTTACCGCTTTCTTGCCAAAACTCAAAGAAGTTAAACTTCTTTTGAATAACCATATCATGTCTGTTTTCAAGGTTAACTTTCTTGCATGTCTTGACGTGATATGGGTCAATCTCCTCTGATCAGATGATCTCCACTCTCGTTCATTGATCAGACTAATCCAATCACCTATTGTATGAACCAATCACAAATTGCCACATCACCTTCTGCACTAACATCATCCAGAACCTGTGACTCATTCCCGAGTTGCCACGTGTCCTGCTAACATAGGCATTGACCATTGACCTAAATCTTTGATTGGATCTAATTTCTTCATCCGGACTCGGATTTACACACTGTTTGCACCATTGGATTTGTATTAACGAGCACTTCAACGTGAGTCCACTTTAACCTGTATTTGAAGACTTTGATCTAGAGGAAAAACTGAATCCATTTTGGATCACCCCATATCCTTAAGAAGATTAATATCTCTTCTTTGTTCAAACCCCTCCATACCATTAAAAATTCTCTTAGATCCATTACAGACCCTATTGACCCTAAGGAATTGAAAGGGGTCTACCTTGTTCCCTGCTCCTATGGTATCCCTTACATTGGAGAAAGAAGTAGATCTATTAAGCAGAGAATCAATGAGCATGCTGCTGATATTAGACACAACCACTCCCTTGCATCAGCCCTAGCCAAACATACAGAGAAATCAAAACACCATGTCTGCATTGAAGAATCCAAATTTGTTGTGAAGGTAGATAACTTCCACCATAGGAAACTTGGGGAAGCAATTGAGATTGAAAGGCATGCCAAAAATTTTAATAGGTATGATGTTTGGAAATTGAGTAAGAGCTAGATTTTGGCTCTCTCTTCCTGACTCTTTCTCCCTTTCTTCTCCTTTATCATTTTTAATTTTTTCTGATTATCCTTATTAATTTTTTTTTTTTTTTTCAATATTATTAAATTGGTTAACTCAACTAAAATATGTATGCACTTAATGATATTTCATGAGTATTAAATAATTTTCTAATCCTTTAACTATAGTTTTATATAATTTATCCCCTTTTAACCTTCATTTTTATTTTTATGAAATTTGAGTCTTTCTCTAAAATTTTTATTTTACGCAATATTAGGTCACTTAATAAATCTAATATTAATAAGTAACCTCATTTATTATTTATTTATTTATTTTAAATAGAATTCTCAAAAATAAATTTATAGACTTTGTTATAGTATTTCAATATTGAATAAAGTATTTTATAACAACTAATAAATATTTAAATTTAATATAATAATTATTTATTCCTAAAAGCTAGTTTCTAAATGAATATGTAATATTTTAATTATTTTATATTTATTTTTAAAAGTTTATATTTATTTTTACTCCTAACAGCTAGTTTTAACCAAATATATTTTATTATTTTAATAAATAAATCCTCTCCTCTAATAATTAATATTATTTTACTTACCTGATTAACTAATTTAACTAATTTACCAATGGCTATTTTTCAACACTTATTTCTGGACAATGATGCATCCATACTATTTATTCCTTAAGGTCCATTGATTCTTCACCTTGTCCTAAGGATGGACCACATTAGTTGGTTCAAAATGTCGACCAAACCCTATCAATGTGATTAATATGAAAGACTTATATCTACAAGTATGCTTAATATTAACATTCGAGAATGGTGAGAAAAGAACCTTGATTTATTTTTCATCAACAAGCCAAGTTGTGGTAGAAAAACCTAGATTGGGTTAGGGAAGAAATTATTTTTGTGGAGCTTGCACGTGATCATATTGTGGTGAAAACTCCTTGAAGAATTGTACCATTGGTTGAGTAGATTGTGGCATAATAAGGAAATTGGGAGTGTGAGATGAATATTCAGAACTTGGACCATAATTGACTTGGCTTCCTTACATTGGTTGGATAATAAATAACTAGGGTTGTTTTCTAGCCACGTTGGAAGGCTATATTATTATTGAGTTATCTATAGAGAATCAATAGTCATTCTCTAAAGGTTAAGCAATGTTTAAGTACAGTTTGAGAGGTAGATTGCTAAAACAAATTCCTCTCTGGATTAAGGTTCTTATGGTGGAAGAGATATTATTTTAATTTGAACAAACCAATATGGTAGCGTAAAATCCTTGTAATGGGGTTAGGGTTCGTGGGAGAGATGTTGGCCCATTGAGAGAAAGATGAGAGGAATTTGTGATAGATGCATAAGAGTTACATAAGGAATGAGACTTTAGAGCACTTAGAAGGGAACATATAGTTAATGAATGGAGGGAGCATAAGTTGCATGAGATTAGGAGAAGACAAGGAGAGTTGTAGTAGATAGGTGAAGTGTTGAGCATTATAAGGTTGCAAATCAGAGGAATGGGAAACTCAGAGCTGTGGAATGAGGAATTAGTTGAAAGGTTAAATTCTGGTGCAACCAGAGGAGCTAGAAAAAATGACGTAGGAGGTCAAAGTAGGGATAGTGGAGCCCATTAGGAGTAAAAGGGAATTTGAACACCAAAAATGCCAATTTAAATGGTCATGATGATTTGATTAGAGCATTCTAATGGATGAGGAGATGAATTTCTTTGTGAGGATATTATTCCATGAAAACGATTCCTTCCTCGCAAGTAGCAGTCCATAAGACAATAGTGTGATTATATCTCTCGCTAAATCCCCTTTGGTACTTTATCAAAATCTTGCCAGTTTTATTTCAAAGTTAGTAAAAACATTGAAGTTTGAGAAAGTCCATAAAGTGTATGAAATTGATGACTCTGTTAGTTCCAGTAGTTCCAGTAGTTTGGTGGTAGTGGTATTCAAATACATTCTACAACTTTTTCAAAACTTGGTTTGCAAGGCTTTGTTCTAGTTTAACCTGGTCATACATCAATATCTAGGAATGTGGTGGGATCGTTTACTCAGTACCGTGATTTTTCGAGTCGAGGAGATCAGTATGAAGATCAACATTAGTACCTATGCAAATATATTTGGAGGGATAGACAAACTCTAGATGATTCTAAAGTCATTGAGTTTCATACTACCTTGAGGGATAGGGGCATCCGATTTTCTGTTAAGTGGTTGGATACAAATCATAATCCTCCTTTGGATTTAGTAAAGAAATAATTTATTAAGGAGCATAAACTTCCTCAAAAAAAGAAAAAAGGTCTAGCTAAGTTATGGGATATCTAACAATGAGAGGGAGAAACTTCATGTGAATGCACCCAACATTTTATGGATATATTTGGAAAATTGACTTATCATATTCATTTTCATCATCAAAAAGACTGGTTTATCAAAGCATCATTAGTGCTAACCAAAATTTCCCTAATTCAGTAGAATATTGACACCATACAAGATGCATTGGAGAAATCTATGAAAATCAAAGTGATGTCAGTGTATCCTCATGAATATATAGTAGCTTTAGCTTCTAATGACCCTACTATCATTGGTTTATAGCATCAGATCATTTATCTAACCGAGAGATTAAAGGATATGAACATTACAAGGCCATCTCTTCCATAAGTTTGGTTTACCATATGTCATGTTGAATGTTATCATGCTACAAAATTCCTAAGGTCATGGAACCTAGGCGATTCTACTGTAGTTGTGGGACCACCTTTTCCATAGCTAGGACCCTCTAGAGGGATCATGCAAGTTTCAACCAGTGTTCGTGTTGCCGTTGTTACAACACCCTCAAAAATTTTGGCTTACATCCAAATTTCAAAGCCTACTTTTACCTTGCAAGTTGTCATTTCTAGTAGTAAGAGTCATTCAATTGTATATCCTTTAAGTTTTCTAGTCCCTTTTGGAAGAAAACTCAAGTGTCATCTTTTGGCATGGGAAGGGTCACACATCACAAAAAAAATGTTATGGTATATTTCAAGAGGATACTTTGGTGTCAATGGTTCTTATTTATCACATATACATATAATAGACCCATTCCAAAAGTTTCATGCATTGTCACACAAGTGTCATCACTAACGTCACAAAGTGTACCTTAAGTGTCACATTGGGAGGAATATGTTATTTTTCCATCACAATAAGGGGACCATGTTGTTTCTACATGTTGATTTTTATATGTTGTTTTTAGTATTCTGAGTGTAAGATCATGTCTAATTCCAACCTTAGTCTCATATCAGCTTCACTAATCCCACACTTAGCCAAATTATGGATATTTCTTGCCTGACCAACTAGAGCCCAGCCTGCCTTCCTTGAACTATGCATTGCACAGTGGAAATCCTTAAGCATGCCGCATTGCCTCTTGGAACCTTGCAATGTGTAGTTTATGCCTCCAAGGAATACACATTGCACAGTTGTAGTGCCCAATCCTAGCCTCCTGACCTCCAGAACTATGCAATCAACCCTCCCTTTCAGTCTCCTTCTACACATTGTGTAATAACAGGAATCAAGTAGTCTCCCTTCCTTCCTGAGTTTCGAAACTGTGCAATCCCCTAGCCTCCCTCTATCATGAACTATGTGTTGTGCAGTCTCAATAGGAAAGTTTGCATCACTAAGCTCCTCAATTCTATAGTCTTCTTCCTTAGGCCTCTAAAACTGCACATTACACAGTCACAAGCAACAATCCTCTACTCCCAACCCCTTGAATTGTGCATTGCGAAATCCCTCATCTCTCTTCCATTCCAATACCCAGTTCTAGTTCCATCTATGATTTTCATTCTCATTATGAGCATTCTGCAATTGCAGGTACTACACCTACACATGATAGGGTGATGATTGAAGAGAAGGAGAAGGAGATTATCATAGAAGACACTTATGAAGATGAAAGGACAAGTTGATCATTGAATGAGAAGATGGAGGTGATGAGTCTCGTAAATGGCTAAATTTTGAAGATCATTATGCCATCCTTCAGCCTTAAAACTATCTTTCTCTTACATTAATTCACATTTCTTGTTTTATTATGCTTAGTAAGAGGAGTGAAAGGAGTTTGTCCTAGTATGTGAACTAATGTGGTTTAATTGCAAGAAAAGGAAGCATATTTTAGGTTATTACTATTCAAGGGCTTGATGGAGACAACTAGGTGAGAATCTAGGGGGTTTTTCCACCTCCTTAACTCCCTAAACTCAACTTGGGATCATAATACCATGTCTCACTAGTTCCAATTCAATGGTGACCGAGTGACACCTAGTCCAAGTGAATATAAAGAGGGACAAGATCCACCATTTTCAAGATCAGGGAGGGAACCACTCCTACTTTCAAGGGAGTTTCTTCAGCTTCCCTTTTGTATAAATAAACTAGAAGAAGAGCTCAGTAGGATTCAAATTTTTTGTTCAACTATGTGTAGCTATTGAGTTTGAAGCTTGACATTGTAAATTTAAACTTTTATGATATGTGTTAGACCTGCACGTTTTGATACTGCGAAGTGGGGTTTTAAGCTGCATCTGAGTTAGTTTTAGAGGCTTGATACCCTTGGGTTTGGGTCCAAGCTAGAGGCTTTGGTCCCTCTTCTTGTACTTATGTTTCTTCTTGATTCCAAGAAGTTCATATTTTCTTTCATTTTAGTAGAGGTTAAACTATAAAATTATGTGGTTGCAGTCTCTACATCACCTCTCTTGTTGGAGAATGAGCGTAAGGATTCACAACTGTGGTCCAAAAATATTGTGTCTATGATTTCTTGGAAATATATTAATGTTAGTTGTCCTATTTTACATTTTCTTTCTATAGTTTAGAAGTCAGTTTAGTGATTGGATCGATGTTATTGCATAAATTAGTTATTTAAATTCAACCCATATTTTCCATCATAAGTTAGTTCATTTTGTTAATGATAAATGGATGTGTGCATGTGATTGATTATAGGGTTGGTTCATCTATAGGGAAGGTCACCTTTATCACTTCCATATTGAGTTCCTTCATCTTTTCCTTTCACTTCCAAATTATGTCCCAAAACCCTGTTTTATAAGCCATTTTCCAAGTATACTGAGAGCACTTATCCTAGTGAAAGAAAGACCGCTAAGAAGTCCTGAACTTTGATAGGGGCTCAAACCAACCTCCCTCCATTTTTTGCAACTTCAATCCACCTCCCCATACCCTCAAGATAACGTTTTCACCTTCAAAACCCACTTGGATGCCCTCCTGTAACATTGCAGGCTTTCCTATAGCATTACAGGCCTCCTGTAGCAATCACCTGTAGCATTAATTTCCTTCATCAATTTTGATCTCCACTACAAATTTGACCTATTCTAGATGAATGATGACCCCCAATTGTGATTTTATGATCAGGGCAAGCTCCTAGGCCACTCCAACCATTCCTTTTCTCCATTGCAAAAACAAAGTAGAGTTAGTTTTGTTTGTCGCAAGTATGATGCAAGTAGGTTAATGATTTAGAAGCAAGTGTGAATTAGGTAGATGGTACATGCAATTATGATTGATAATTTCATAAATTATGCAAGACAAAATAGTTTCCTTTCTACAAGTAGATTTATTATTTTGATGGATTTCAAAAGATAAAATTGCTTTCTTTCTGTAAGTATATTAGCCTTTGTCTTTTCATGAGTTGATTAGATAGTATTTAGAAGTTGAGTCAATGGAATTTCAACTTTCATAGCTAGAATTAATTTCCAGTTGTACCTTTATCATCAAACTTTCACTCTAATTCAATAGAAGGAATGGTCTTTGATCACTTTTGTTATAATGTCGCAACTGAGGGTGGCATTAGTGGAACCCTATCTACTATGCATATTGTTATCACTCAGGTTGTTCCCTGGATCCTAAGGGAATACGACCGAGGTAACCACTAACCAATCTTTTAGCTGTAGGTCCTAGCCTACCTCCAACCAGAGAGGTCTTGCTCTTTATGTTTTAGCTTTGTTTTGGAGTAATTTTAGGCTAGTTATGATGTACAGGGTTTTGTCTTAAATTTGGTTGGATGATGATTTCAGGCAGAACTGGTATGCAGTCTCAGGACAGTCTAGACTATTGGGTAATGGAGTCAATAATGGTGTACTCCTGAAAGTATTTCTTGGGAAAAATGTAATGCTACAGAGCTAGACAAGCATCTATGGAACAATTCTTCAAATCTGGGAATCGATGGAATGAAATTAGGGAACGAAAGGCAGTCAAGGATCTTTCACTATGCTGATAGAGGGAAAATGTACGAATATTATCTAGGAGCAACTAATAATTCCTAAACAGCATTCATAAAGAAAGAATCGGTGCAAACATGAGCAATTAAGAATTCATATTTATGACCAATTCTGAAGAAAACATAATTAGAAACAGAGATTGAGCAGAGGGTGCATTCAAACAATTCTTGAGATATTCTTCTTCTCTATTGCTAAGATCATGAAACATATATGTGAATTTTGCAAACACAGAAAGACAAAACATGGTTTAGGAAAACTTATTGTTCCATTAAACAACACAGGAATTCTGTAGCAGAACACAGTTCATCACTTTCACATCCAAACAGTGTAGAGACCATGAACTTCACCAGCCATTTGTATTATAAAGTCTAAAAATTTACAACGCAGCTCTTAGAGAGAAAATCACCAACCCCAAATACGTTCTATGGGGAGGTCTATATACAAAAATGAGATAGAAAATATCTAGTTGATGAGTCTTCATGCAATAAATTACATCACCAACTTTTCCAAGGAAGTAAATGCAGAATTACATGCTGCAGTAAGTATTAGCTTGCTAGCTGTCTATTTTGTCAGAAAATTTGGACTTTAGGGATCAACTGAGTCGGTTGACGTTGTTCTTTTAATTTGTGTTTTTTGGGCCTGTTATCCCAATGCTTTGCTGAGCCATTGCTTTGACTTGCTCTGCCTGTTGTCTTCCTGCTTTGTCCGGTGCTTGCGTACTCAGTTTTTCTGACCTGTAGTTGATTTGTGGCTGACCAAAATCTGAAGCTGAACGAAGAGGAAAAAGACCGAGATTACTTGGGAAAAATTTCCAGCATTGCTTGCCACCAATCTTCTCTAGGCAGCTGATGTCTTTGTATCTTTATTAATGTCTCATATGCCTTGGTATATCTGTAAAAATTGGGTGGGACCTCAAACAAGTGATTGATCTCATGCTCAATGTAAAATAAGTTTTCTAGCTTGTCATAAAGGCTCTATCCAGATGGAGGTCTTGTTTCCTTTGAGGTACTTGTGGATGCTGTAATCTGATTTGAAATAAAATTATTCATCCTAGTAGCATATTGTTCATGGGTCAACAGTCTTACAGCACTGGCAAATAGGCTGGGCAATCCTCTGCTCTTCAATGCTGCAAGATTTAGATTGAAATCATCTACTTTTGCCTCCATTTCCTGACACTTTCTTTCTAGACTTTGCACAAAATTTCTTAGAGTCAGCACGTTTTTGGTTGTCAGAACAGTATTGGTCCTGTTACTGATATCTAATGCTGCCAATTCTTCTTTGGTATGAGTGTTCAGGAAATGAATCATTTTAGTAGCCTGCTCAGGCATATTCCCTAATGCTGCTCTAGCCCTTTGATTCTCAAATTGAGCTAGGCCTATCAGTTCTATCTGTTCATGCATGGTTTGGATCGATTTCCATTGTCCAGTGATTGATTGGCCAATTTTGGCCCACAAAATCTTTTTTATTTCAGCTAGAGTCTTTTCTAAATTCACCTCCTTCTCCAAGGCTTTTATTTTGCTGTTCAAGGCCTTAATTTCCCTTGTTTTTTCAGCTACTGTCACCTTGGACTTATCATAGCTTACTTCCAGTTTGGCTAAATTTTCTTTGGCCTCTTTTACCTCTTTTGCCTAAAGTTCTAGCTCTTTGACAGCTTTCATCATTTCATCCATGCTCATGCTAGATTCAGGTGTTGTTGTAGTTGCTACTGTTGTAGTTGTTGGGATGACTGGAGGGATTGTTGCTGCTTATGTAGGAGGAACAGGGACATCAGTTGGAACTGTTTGAGGTGGCTAGGAGGTCGACTCTCCCTGCTTGCCTTGAACTGCTCTTTCAAATTCTTTCTCCATCTGAATTATTCTTTGGTTCATTCTCATCAGTAGATCCATTGTATCCTCAACATCTTTTTCTTGTACCAGCTCTGCAGTTTGAGGGTGCATAGTATAAGGCAACCCCAATTGTTTTCTAAGGGAAGCAATGCCATCTTCTTTTTTCTTTACAAGGGCTCTGACACCCTTAGGATGCTTAGGATCATGTCCTAGGTCCACAATAATGTCCTCCAATATTTTTATTCTGTTATCTTTGGCTGAGGAGGACATTCTTTCCAAATCTAGCTGAGTATTTGTGTTCTTCAGAGATTCCTTCAATTCATGGGCCAGCATGGCCTTATCTGCTAGAGTGGCATAGACCATCTCACCTGTTTTCTTGTGCAATTCTATTTGGTCCATGGGGTGAATGTTCTTGGCAAGGACCTCTAAATTTGTCTTCACATAATCTATAGCTGACTATGGCTACTGTATCTTGGGCTTGAAATGGCTGAGAATAATTTTTTCTTCTTTGAAGTCATATGCTGCCATCAATCTCTACTGTTTTGCAGGTGTTTCCTTAAGAAACTGATCATATAATTGTACTCTTAACAACTCATTTTGAGCCTTGATTTCCATGAAAGCAGTTTTGATACTAGGTGGCCACTTGCTCTGTTATGTTGAGGAGGAGACCTCCATGCCATGCTGCCTCTCTTGCTGTTACTGGAAAGAGCTAGTAGGTGTGTGTTGGCTTGCTTCCCTTTCTCTCCTTGGACTTTCTAGTATCTCTTCACTAATTTCCTCCTCAACTGGAGGATCAACTCTTTGCCTCTTGGCTTCAGGTTGCTGTGTAGACCCACTAGCAGGTGTGGAGTCTTATCAGTTTCTCTTCTTACCTCTTTCTTCATTAGCAGAAGTTTGTAATGCTGGCACTTGTAGTGCCTCAGTCTGTTGTGGAGGGGCCTACCCTTGACCCTGCTCTTTTGAGGTAGCAGGTTGTTCTGTTATTTTTTCTTGTTCTACATCCATCAGCTCCTTGCCTTTTGCTATTCTTGTTGCTGGTGTAGACCGTTGTTGGGCTTTGGGCAGCTTGTGAAGCTGCAGTTGTAGATGGACCTTCTCCTACTTGTTGTGGCAGTTTGAAAGTTACCTGGTCAAAAGAATCCAAGTCAAGATTTTTTTCTAAATCTTTGACATTTTGTTCCATAATTTCTTCTTGAGTAAACTCCTCAACTAGTGTCCCTGCCAGCCACTTGTGGGACTCTATAATGCTCATATGCTGTCAGCCTATATTTAACTCTTCTGGCACTGATAAAGCCATCCGGGTCATAAGGGACCCACCAGAAACTCCTTTTCAACTTGAGCTTTTGCCCCAATATTTGGTCAGCATCTTGCCAACCCTCTTTCTTGTTCATAATAAAGGGGCCTATATGGTCTCTAAATTTCAGGCGAGCTTTCTTCTTGGCACTATGAAAATGAGTGAGATCTGAATTGATGAGTTGCATGTAATATTCTAAGGCAAAAAGACTCATTGGTACATATCTTGGGAGCCTGTAAGGACAGAGCTCACAGCCATAGATTCTAATGACCCTGTGATTTTGGTAGAGATACCAATCACCTATTTTGTAATTCTTGGACAGCTGCAAGATCTTCTACATGTCATATGATAATCTAGGAGGAGGAGTTCTCATTAGGAGACAAGAGACTGGGTAGAAAAGTTGGTCAATGAACTCACAGTAGGAATATGGAGAGTTTTGAAGCTCATGAAAAACTGATGACCAAAAGATAACAGACCTTCTTTCACCCTTTCAATCCAACTTTTTGATGGGGCATTGGAAACATTCAAACTGGTAATACATGAACAAATGATAGATATATGATGAATATTAGAAGATTCCCTCCCTATCCAGCTTCACTAGTTGGTCATGCATTTTATTGGCTATGAACTTGGCATAGTTGTACTTGACAGCATGGGGTTGTCCTAGGCTGTATGCAGACAGCAAAACCAGCACTGTTTCATCAATGTGCTCACTTGTTCTAAAACCTAGCACAGAGGAAATCATATCTACAAGCAGCTTTCCCACCTCATTGAAGTTTACATATAGGAATGGAGGTGGCTCAGTAGGTTGGCAGTCTGCCCTCATGAATGTCTTGGCAATTCTTGCAATCTCAGAGCTGGAGAGCTTGGATCCTTCATCCAGCAAGTAGTTCATAGAGAAAGGAAACAATAGCTGAGTCCGTTTGAAGGTTAACATTTGGTTGATAGAGTCAGGAGTAATATGAAAAAGTATGCTCCCAGATGGAGACTTGACAGCTCTCTGAGTTGGCTCATAGTTCTCAGCACATAGATGGATAATCTCAGGAAAAATATTAACAGAGGGGAGGAAGTAAAAAGGCAAATTAGACTCCCATATGCCATACATGTCACAGTTGTTTAAAAAATTGTTTCTCAACTGGCAGAAGGTCTGCAAGTGATTCCTGTCCCCAACCAAATCTTGAATGAGGTAATCTTTATCAGCTAGGGGCATTGCTTCAAGCTCTTTGTTGGGTGGGTTCATAGGAGTGATGTTTAGAGCTGTTGGAGTGGCCATCTTGAAGTCTTTCTGTGCTTGAGCTTGGAATAATGTTTAGAACAACAACAGATGAGGAAAACTGCTTGGGAAAATTTGCAAAGGAGTTGCAAACTAAGTTCAAATGAGGAAATAGCTTTGAATGTCTGTAGCTATCATAAAAGAGGCAAATTTGCAGAGTTTTGAAAGGCTTCTCTCTTCTCTGATGAATTCACTGGATTAAAGACTGTAAGGGAAAATTGCAGAAGGAATGGGGATTATTACAACTCAATTACCAAAGTTTTTGTAGTCGAATGTAGCAAAGGGGACAATGCACGGGCAATATGAGGTTTTTCCGGGAATATGGACTTGGAAATTATTTTTCAAGGGTGAATTTGCAAACAGGCGCAGGTTTACACAGTTCCTTTTGAGCTGGGGGTTTGTCAGTGAATTTTAGGCAACATTTAGGTGTGGCAGAGTCTTTAATTTGGGAATTTGCAGGTAATCAAGCAAGTGAAATGGAGAAAATTGTGAAAAAATAGGGTTAACAGGCGAAATTCGGCAAATACTTGGTTTTTAGGTGCCGAGGGTGGTCGAGTTGGTATAATAGTGAACAATGGAGGTGAATCTGCAGGCGGCAGCAGCTCAATTGTTTGAATTTGAACTCTGGAGGTAAAACGACATAAAACAGTGTGTGTAGCTCTCCAAACTTGACCAATAAAAATGAACTAAAACGGTCGAATCGGCCTATTTTTATGAAAATTTGGGACTTTGGCGCTTTTGGAGCTTTTTTGGGATGACGTCAGCATGACGTCATCGACGGGTACCAGGTACATCAAGGTGACGTGGCAGCTGACTCAGGTGACGACGTTGTAGAGGACATGCTGGCAGGGTAAGGACGTAAGTAGGTGAGGTGGCGGTGACACGGGGCAGTGGCGGGTCGACGCAGAGGTGAAGTCATGGTGACGTGGTACTGACGTCACTAGCGGATGGCGGTTTCCAGTTTCCTCCCACACCACCTTTCGGCCTAAGCGGTATTGGGGAGGGGGCCTCCGAACACGCCAGGAGGATGACGCGTGGCGGGGGTACGGCAGGGAAACCGCCCATCCCCCGGACGCTAACCTCCGGTGGATCGGGGCATGAAAATGACCGCCCACCGTTAGATCTGCGGCTTGGGACATCGGACGGCGGACGGGGGAAACGGAGCGACGTGCAGCTTTTGGAGCGGGACCCGCCTAGGTATTAAAATAATAACACGCCATGGGGGGGTTAAAAACTTTAGGTTAATGCGGGTTTATGGGTTTATGCGGGGGGAACATAGTTTAATGTTTAATTAAAACATTTAAACACCAAACGTTTGAAAAATGAACTCGGAGGGGTAGAATGGTAAGATTTTATGGGTAAAGGGATAGGTAGAGGTTATTAACCTAACCAAAGGTTAGATTAATCCCAGGGTTAGGACGCGGAAGGCTAATGCTAAGGCCCCAAATGGACCTAGCATTTCCTTGAATTTGTTTTTATGGCTATAGTGCCAAGGGGTAGGATATCTAATACTTTTTGGGGTTTTTATATGATTTTTTTGTAGAAGTAGGGGTGGGAACATAGGTTAGGGAGCTATATAAATAAATTAGCAGTTAATATGACTTTGTGAAGTGAAAGTGCAAGGAAGAGGCTAAGTTTATGAAATAAAACTTAGGCAGAGAAATTGAATGGAATGTGGAGAAATGATTTTTACACAAGAAATGTGGCTTCTTTTGATTGAGAAAAGCCAAAACTTGACTTAATATTTTACAAAAATGAAGTGAAAGCAAGACTTTTTGGGCAGATCCCAAGGTCCTTCAGGGGATGTTAGTGATTGATTTATGGGGGACTGAAAGGGGAATTAGATATGCTTCCATAGTTATGCCATCTAACAACTGCTTTGAGATTTCTGTCATTGGTGAGATGGACCTTGTTTGACAATACAAAGGTGATCCAAACCTTGCTGCTGCAACCTCAAACTACCTACCCGGCCTAATACACCTAGCATTTTTTCTTCCTTTTGAATGGGTGCACTTAGACTTGCAAACCCTAATTATCCTCTTTTCTTTTGACTTCCCTCCTACCTAAATCTACCCTTATCTCTTCCAAGGGCCCAAATTAAGCAGTTGGGCTCCTTTACTTTCTCTATCTAGCTACTCATCTACCAAGCTTGAACTGTTTGGACGGATATTCTTTCTCTATTCTACAACAAGCAATTTAAACATGGCATGATCCAGATTGAATTGTTGGAACACCCATCAAGTGATAAACAACAATATTTACACATCTATCTGTTATACAAAATATGGAACCTTTGCAGCATCAAAGATGAACATATTTGGCACTTCCACTGTCAATCATGAAAAATGAAACCTATTGGTATAGGAACCTAATAGTGGCTCCACTTGGGGATGGCCTTTCCTTGTGGAAGGCCAAGAACAACAGGTCAGATTGCCTTATTTTTCAATTCTTGCTATGGCCTAAAACTCCCTTCTCTTGGAGACCAATAAATTGAACCTTTGTATCCTGTATGCAACACCTTTTTGAGTTGTTCTGTCTAAAATTACAGCTCTGCTTCTTGCTGGTTTCTCTGAGTACTTATCATTATCTTCATACTTCCCAAGTCCTTTTCTTGATTTCTTATGGTGGACTCAAAATACACATCAAAAGGTGATGCAGTTCCCTGATTTTTCTTCAAAATTTGCTGCATTTGGTTCCTTATCTAACCGCTGTAAATGAAAATGCTGGAAATACAAATATTTATATACAATATACAGTCATGTTATGCTGATCAAAGGGAATCAAAATAGTGTTTGAGCATTCGCCCATTGACTGGGCCTTCTTCAGTATTTGTGCCATCCAAACTCTTCAGAAAATAGGTGTTATTACCTTGTACAACATAAATAACATAAGGTCCCTTCCATAGGAAATCGAATTTGCCATGTTTCCCTTTATCCTCTCTTATGGAATCCGATATGAGAACTTTGTTTCCTATGAAGAAATCTTTAGCCTTTGTTCTTTTGTCAAAAATATTTTTGAGTTTGTCTTGTAGAACTTGGGTTCTTTGATATACTTCTTCTCTTGTCTGCTACAAGTGTATAGTCTGATTGATCCTTCTCTGAATATCATTAGGCTCTGCTTGTATTTCTTGTAGCAACTTGATTACAGGGATTCCCAAAGATGAAGGGAACCTTGCCTCCATTCCATAAACCAGTTCATATGGATTTGTACCAACAGATCTTTTAGTGGTCAATCTATCTGCCCATAGTGCATTCACCAGTTTTTTATGCCAATTATTTTTGTTCTCCTCCAAGACCTTTTTGATGATGTTGATGAGGCTTTTGTTGGATGACTCAGCTAGGCCATTACCTTGAGGGTAATAAGCTGTGGAATGGCCCAAGGCAATGTGGTATTTGTGGCAAAAGTTGATCATTCTTTTGGATTTGAAAGCAGCAGCGTTGTTTGTAATAATTTTTTCTGGACAGCCAAACCTTGACAAGATGTTGGTTTCTAAAAATTGCATGATGATTGAGTCATTGGCTTGCCTACAAGGGATGGCTTCTATCCATTTGGTAAAGTAGTATGTGGAAGTCAAAATCCACCTATGTTGGCTAGAAGATGAAGGGTGGATTTCACCAATGAAGTCTAAACCCCATTGTTGGAATGGTCTTTCAGTTGAAATAGGTTTGAGGGGTAAAGGTAACAGCTTTCTTTTTCCTTCAAAGATTTGGCACTTGTGGCATGAGACAACAGATTTTTTCACATCAGCAAATAGGGAGGGCCAATATAACCTAGCCCTTAGGATTTTGTCAGCTGTGGACTTCCAGTACAAGTGTCCACCACAGTCCCCTGCATGAAATTCCTTGAGAACTTTGTCAGTTTCATTCAATGTTAAACAACTAAGCAAAATACCTTCATGATTTTTCCAAAACAAGGTACTTTCTAAGATGCATAATTTTGATGCCTTCATTTTCAAGAATCCCTTTTTTGTCTTGGACAACCCTGGAGGAGCTTGGAGGTTTAACAATACAAAACATATGTCAGCATACCAGGGAGATTGTAAAAAGGCTTGATTTATCTGTGGAGTCACCATCTCCTCTTCGTTTTCCAGTTCATTGATGTCAAGGGCTTGGAAATTGGTTTCAGTCATTAGTTTGGCTAGCGCTTGTCCTTTTATCAGTTTTGTAGGCTTGATTTCAATGTCATATTCTAAGATATTGGCAATCCGTTTGCCCCTTTTGCCTTCAATTCCTTCTTGAGTTAAAATGTCTTTAACCATAGCATTTGGGACATAGGCAATCACATGTGAGTATAAAATGTAAACTCTGAAATCCTTGATGGCTTTTACAAGGGCATATGCTTGTTTTTCCATGATTTGATATTTTAAGGGAGCATCTCTAAGAGATTTGCTGAAAAAGGCAATGGGCTTCTCACACCCTTGGTCATCTTTTTGCAATAGAACAGCAGCAATTGTATGCTCAGATGCAAAGGAAAAAATGATGAAATCTCTATCAAATATGGGACTTGTGAGGACTGGTGTATTTTTCAAAGCTCTTTTGATGTCCTCAAAGGCTTGTTTGGCTTCCATGGTCTATTTGAATTTAGAATCTTTCTTCAGCATATTGTTTAACAGTCTTATGAGCTCAGCCATATCTTCTCAAGAAGTTAATCTTCCCTAGAAAAGCTTGTAGTTCTTTGATGTTTCTTGGATGAGGCACTTGAAGGATAGCTTGAATTCTGTCTGGGTCGATCCTAATGCCATCTTTTGAAATGATGTGACCTAGGAGCTTGCCTTCCTCTAAGCCAAACAGTGATTTCTTTGGATTCAATGATATGCCATATTTTCTGCAAATTAGAAACACTTGCCTTAAATGTTCTAAGTGTTCTTGGTTTGATTTTGAAAAGGCAGTGAGATCATCAAGGTAGATTACTAGGAAATCATGGATTTCTTTGGCGAAGGCTATATCCATTGCTCTTTGAAAAGTGGCCCCTGCATTTTTTAGTCCAAAAGGCATTTTGACATATTTAAAGGTTCCCCAAGGTGTTGTAAAGGTAGTTTTGTCTTGATCATCTGGGTGGACTAAAATCTGATTGAATCCTGAGAATCCATCTAACAATGAGATCCTAGAGGCTCCCACTACCCTTTGTAGGATATGATCCATTTTTGGTAAAGGGTAATGGTCTTTGAGAGAGACTTTATTCAAATTTCTCAAGTCAACACACAGTCTTATCTCTCCCGTTTTCTTTCTAGTAGGTACTAGATTTGAAATCCATTCTGAGAACCTAATTGGAGCAATGATTCCTGCCTCATACATTCGTTTAACTTCTTTTTCAATCAGGGGGAGGAGGATGGGATTCACCCTTCTAAGCTTCTATTTAAAAGGCTTTTGATTCTCTTTCAAAGGTATAGTATTTTGGATGACTGAGGTATCATAGGACTTGAGGTCCTCATAACTCCAGGCGAATACATCTTGGAATTCCTTAAACAAGTCAATGTATTTCAATTTCTGATCAGCAGGCAAGGCTTTGGGGAGTTTTACCATTTTTGGATTTTCTGCGGTTCCAATGTTGCAGTCCTCAATTTCAACATTCAGTGGTTGCATTTTTGGCTTCCTTAAGATGTCATTTGAATCGAATATATCCTCCAAAGGGGTTAAACCTGTAGGTAGAAAATTGTCCTTCAGTTGAATTACTTCAGCTTCTCCCTCAGCTAATTCATCAAGGTGTGTTTGCCTCAGTTCTTGTAATTTTTTGTCATCAAAAACTGTTGGATGCAAGATCAGATTTGTTGTTTCAGCTGATATATTTTGTTCAATTCTGTTTGTCTGTTGTTGATCATCCACAGTGCTAGTATCAATGTTCATGCTCGAGAATTCCTCCTTCAAAGTCAAGAAATTATTTATTTGTGTGTCATTTTCAAAGATCTGCCAATTTTTTACATTGTCTGGGACAACCGACCTATGTTTAATTTCAACAGTGAAATGGTGGTTGGGCTCAAATGGTAGCTTGCAAGTGCTAGCAAAGGTTGCCAAGCTATGTGCATGTAAATTGTGCTTTCTGGGAATTTTAGTTAACTGAGATTCTAAGAAGGTGTTAAGTATTTCAATGGCCGCCCCCCTGTAAGCCCTAAACCTAGGATCATTTGTAACAAAATTTCCCTTCATCTGTTGTATGATCAGATCTGAATCTCCTAAAATTAAGACCTTGCTTGCCTCTAGACCTCTGATCAGTTTGAGACCTAACAAAAGGGCTTCATACTCGGCCATATTTCTTGTGCATCTAAAATTTAACCTATATGCATGACCTTTAGCGTGGTCATTCTGCATGTTGTGTATCCAAACCCATGCCCCTGCTCCTAATTTGTTTACCGAGCCATCAAACTCTAAGTACTATAAGATTTCTTGGTTATGACTTCTCTTAAAAGTTTTAGAAGTTTGTTCAATGGGCAGATTTGGATCTTGTATGTCTTTTGATGTATCATTTCCCTTTATTACATCAATCATAACAACAATTTTTTGATCTTGAGTATTAGATTTTTCATTCATACCCTCTGGTTGTGCTCTTATCAAGACTTTTACATCAGTTTTGGGACCCATATCAACATTATATAAAATGAATGAGTCCATATCGGAATGTATTGAGTAGATGGGGAAGTTTTGGGGTTTTTCTTGACTAATCACCACATATTTCATTAGTGTTTCACGATACAATCTCTTTGGCTATCCAAAGACCTACATAGTGGCATAGGACATGTCTAGTTGCAAAAATCCTTGGAGTTTGGTCCCCCATGATATTGATAAAAGCATATCGTACTTGGGTGGAATATCAGCTACCACCACATCCATCAGAATTGTTTTGGTGGGGTATTGGACCAAGGAGACACACAAATCTTTAATTAGGCCTAGACACCTGACTTGGCTGGAATCAAATGAAAACAAATCTTTGTATGGTCTTGTGATATCTAGATCTAGTTTTTCCATCACGGATTTAGGCATTAGGTTATGGGAAGCTCTTGAATCAAACATTGCATTGTGTAACACCTTGTCATGAATGTTTAAACTGACATAAAAAGGTGAAACTCCTCCATTTGCTATTTTTGCATTAACCTCAGGACCAGAAAGTAATTCAGGTTGATCATCTAGAACATTTACAACATCCGTATTGTCTGGTATATGGAGTGACCTATTGATTTGTTGTCTATATATTTCATGTTTGGCCAACTCAGAGAGAGGAATGGCTATTTTCAGCTTACCAATTTCTGCTTCTAGATTGAAGGGATTCTCCATTTGAGTTCTTGTGTTGTGACCATCAGACTTTTCTTTTTTGGCTGAGTTTTCAGTGATCTTCTCCTCATGCTGAGTTTTGTCTTGAATCAAATCTGTTTTTAAATTGTTTTTAGGAGGGCTGGTTCCATTTTCTTTTGGAGGAGAGGATGTGTGTGGCTGGTTTTTTGAGGGTTGTTCATCTGATATGTCCTCAACAGAGACTTCCCTTGGATCTAAGTCTGTTTTGTTAGGGAGATCTGTTAGGATAGCTTTATCTTTTGCTTTCTTTGGCTGTTTAGTATCCTTCAGTTTGGTAGGTTCAGGGACATCTATGGTTCTACTTCTTAATTTATACTGTTTATGAACCTCATAGATTGCTGCATCATAGCCTTCTCTAAAATCAAATGACTCTCCTGATTTGGTTTGAAATTGATTGAAATTATGGGCCTCTTGATCTTCTTGTGTTAGAAAGACTTGGTGTTCACTGTCCAAACCCATCAAGTTGATGTGAAGGTCTTCTGTTGGTTCACTAGATGTTGAGGCTTCGGCATAGTTTTCTTGAAATGGAGGTCTGATGTTCTGATCAGGGCTAGGCCTCCCGGTGTTTGGATTTTGATTCTTTCTAAAGTTTGGGCTTCTTGCAGTAATTGGTTGACCTTCCCATGATGACTTTATTTCAATGGTTTCCACCCTATCCCCAAGTCTGTCCATACCTTTGATGATTGCATCCAAATTTTGTTCAAATGCTGAAGGTTCTTCTTTAAAAGTAGTTCTTCTTTCAGCTCTTGCTCTATTTCTTTTAGCAATTATTTTTGCCTCCACACTAACAGCTATATTATGCATGTCCGCTAAGCTTGGAGGGGCTCTTTCCCTCAATTGGTATGCCATGTCAGAATCAAATCCATCAGGGAATTTGATCAAAGCTAAATCAGGTGGAGGTCTAAGGTTTTGAGGAATAGCATTGTAAACATTGTTGAATCTTGCACAATAGTCTAGGACAGTTTCTTGTGGGCCTCTTTTTATAGTGTCATACTCAGATAAAATGTGCAATGGATTTTTTTTCTTTTCCCATCTGTTGAGAAATGTTTGGTAAAGAGCATCTGGATTGGCTATGGAATTTGCAGCAAGTGCTCTAAACCAAGTTCTTACTTTACCTGTTAGACTTTGGACGAAAATCTTCATTCTCACAGCATCATCGTCTATCTCATAATTCTCAAAATAGTCTTGCATTTTCTTAGTGTGTTGTCTGTGTAAGAGCCAGTTCCATCGAAATATATGATCTTACTTTGATAATCCTTAGGCATAGCCCCTGGATTTGCAGGTAGCTGTAAAGGGGCATAACGATTTGCCATATTGACAGGGATAAATGGGACAACAGGAAGAAATGGGATAGCCGGAACAACAAGGATAGAAGCAGAAATATGTGTTGTGGATGGAGGTGCAGAGAAAGTGCTTTGATAGGTGGATGAGGAAGAAGGAGAAGTAGATACAATGTGAGGATGGACTAAAGCTTTAGCAGGGGTTGGAATATAGTTTTGCTGAACTGTTTCAGGGCTTGAATCAACAAAATCTTCTTGTTCCTCTTGTTTCCTAAGGATCTTTGGGATTAAGTTCGGATTGTCAAAAATAGCTGGAGGATCTGGGTCAGGGTTTGACCTGGTATACCGAGTTTTCTTCTTTGGAGCCAGCTTCTAAATTTGTTTTTGGTATTTTCTAGGAATGCTTTAGAATTAGAAAGAAACTGATCAAATTTTTGGAACAGATATTTGCAGCTTAAAACTAACATGAATATTGAATGAAGCAGCTTTACTCCTGTAAATGCAGAGCAAGAACAGTTTCAAAGGCTTCCTGGCTAACATTCAGACTTCATCTGTAGCTTTAAGGAATAGACAACGATTGCAAAAATTCATTCAAAGTCCCCAGTTGAGTCGCCAATGATGTTATCACTCAGGTTGTTCCCTGGCTCCTAAGGGAATACGGCCGAGGTAACCACTAACCAATCTTTTAGCTGCAGGTCCTAGCCTACCTGCAACCAGAGAGGGCTCTCTCTTTATGTTTTAGCTTTGTTTTGGAGTAATTTTAGGCTAGTTATGATGTACAGGGTTTTGTCTTAAATTTGGTTGGATGATGATTTCAGGCAGAACTGGTATGCAATCTCAGAACAGTCTAGACTATTGGGCAATGGAGTCAATGATGGTGTACTGCTGAAAGTATTTCTTGGGAAAAATGTAATGCTACAGAGCCAGATAGGCATCTATGGAACAATTCTTCAAATCTGGGAATCGATGGCATGAAATCAGGGAATGAAAGGCATTCAAGGATCTTTCACTATGCTGATAGAGGGAAAGTGTAAGAATATTATCTAGGAGCAACTAAGAATTCCTAAACAACATTCATAATGAAAGAATCAATGCAAACATGAGCAATTAAGAATTCATATTTATGACCAATTCTGAAGAAAACACAATTAGAAACAGAGATTGAGCAGAGGGTGCATTCAAACAAGTCCTGAGCTATTCTTCTTCTCTATTGCTAAGATCATGAAACATATATGTGAATTTTGCAAACACAGAAAGACAAAACATGGTTTAGGAAAACTTATTGTTCCATTAAACAACACAGGAATTTTGTAGCAGAATGCAGTTCATCACTTTCACATCCAGATAGTGCAGAGACCATGAACTTCACCAGCCATTTGTATTATAAATTTTGAAAATTTACAGCGTAGCTCTTAGAGAGAAAATCACCAACCCCAAATACGTTCTATGGGGAGGTATATATACAAAAATGAGATAGAAAATATCTAGTTGATGAGTCTTCATGCAATAAATTACATTACCAACTTTTCCAAGGAAGTAAATGCAGAATTAAATGCTGCAGTAAGTATTAGCTTGCTAGCTATCCATTTTGTCAGAAAATTTGGACTTTTGGGATCAACTGAGTCGATTGAGGCTGTGCTTTTAATTTGCGTTTTTTGGGCCTGCTGTCCCGATGCTTTGCTGAGCCATTTCTTTGACTTGCTCTGCCTGTTGTCTTCCTGCTTTTTCCAATGCTTGCATACTCAGTTTTGCTGACTTGTAGTTGATCTATAGCTGACCAAAATATGAAGCTGAACGAAGAGGAAAAAGACCGAGATTACTTGGGAAAATTTTCCAGCATTTCTTGCCACCAATCTTCTCTAGGCAGCTGATGTCTTTATATCTTTTTTAATGTCTCATCCGCCTCGGTATATCTGTAAAAATTGGGCGGGACCTCAAACAAGTGATTGATCTCATGATCAATGTAAAATAAGTTTTCCAGCTTGTCATAAAGGATCTGTCCAGATGGAGGTCCTGCTTCCTCTAAGGTACTTGTGGATGCTGTAATCTGATTTGAAATAAAATTATTCATCCTGGTAGCATACTGTTCATGGCTCAACAGTCTTCCAATGCTGTTCAATAGGTTGGGCAATCCTCTACTCTGCAATGCTGCAAGCTTTAGCTTGAAATCATCTACTTCTGCCTCCATTTCCTGACACTTTCTTTCTAGACTTTGCACAGAATTTCTTAGAGTCACCACCTTTTTTGTTGTCAAAATAGTATCTATCCTGTTACTGATATCTAATGCTGCCAATTCTTCTTTGGTATGAGTGTTCAGGAAATGAATCATTTTAGTAGCCCGCTCAGGCATATTCCCTAATGCTGCTCTAGCCCTTTGATTCTCAAATTGAGCTAGGCCTATCAGTTCTATCTATTCATGCATGGTTTGGATCGATTTCCATTGTCCAGTGATTGATTGGCCAATTTTGGCCCACAAAATCATTTTTATTTCAGCTAGAGTCTTTTCTAAATTCACCTCCTTCTCCAGGGCTTTTATTTTGTTGTTCAAGGCCTTAATTTCCCTTGTTTTTTCAGCTACTGTCACATTGGACTTGTCGTAGCTTACTTCCAGTTTGGCCAACTTTTCTTTGGCCTCTTTTACCTCTATTACCTGAAGTTCTTGCTCTTTGACAACTTTCATCATTTCATCCATGCTCATGCTAGATTCAGGTGTTGTTGTAGTTGCTGCTGTTGTAGTTGTTTGGATGACTGGAGGGATTGCTGCTACTTGTGTAGGAGGAACAGGGACATCAGTTGGAATTGTTTGAGGTGGCTGGAAGGTCGACTCTCCCTGCTTGCCTTGAACTGCTCTTTCAAATTCTTTCTCCATCTGAATTATTCTTTGGTTCATTCTCATCAGTAGATCCATTGTATCCTCAACATCTTTTTCTTGTACCAGCTCTGCAGTTTGAGGGTGCATAGTATAAGGCAACCCCAATTGTTTTCTAAGGGAAGCAATGCCATCTTCTTTTTTCTTTACAAGGGCTCTGACACCCTTAGGATGCTTAGGATCATGTCCTAGGTCCACAATAATGTCCTCCAATGTTTTTATTCTGTTATCTTTGGCTGAGGAGGACATTCTTTCCAAATCTAGCTGAGTATTTGTGTTCTTCAGAGATTCCTTCAATTCATGGGCCAGCATGGCCTTATCTGCTAGAGTGGCATAGACCATCTCACCTGTTTGCTTGTGCAATTATATTTGGTCCATGGGGTGAATGTCCTTGGCAAGAACCTCTAAATTTGTCTTCACATAATCTGCAGCTGACTGTGGCTCCTGTATCTTGGGCTTGAAATGGCTGAGAATCATTTTTTCTTCTTTGAAGTCATATGCTGCCATCAATCTCTGCTGTTTGGCAGGTGTTGCCTTAAGAAACTGATCATATAACTGTACTCTTAACAGCTCATTTTGAGCCTTGATTTCCATGAAAGCAGTTTTGATACTAGGTGGCCTCTTGCTCTGTTGTGTTGAGGAGGAGACCTCCATGCCATGCTACCTCTCTTGCTCTTGCTGGAAAGAGCTAGTAGGTGTGTGTTGGCTTGCTTCCCTTTCTCTCCTTGGACTTTCTAGGATCTCTTCACTAATTTCCTCCTCAACTGGAGGATCAACTCTTTGCCTCTTGGCTTCAGGTTGCTGTGTAGACCCACTAGCAGGTGTGGAGTCTTCTTGGTCTCGCTTCTTACCTCTTTCTTCATTAGTAGGAGTTTGAAATGCTGGAACTTGTAGTGCTTCAGCCTGCTATGGAGGGGCCTACCCTTGACCTTGCTCTTTTTAGGTAGTAGGTTGTTCTATTATTTTTTCTTGTTCTGCATCCATCGGCTCGTTGCCTTTTGCTGTACCTGTTGTTGGTGTAGACCGTTGCTGGGCAGCTTGTGAAGCTGCATTTGTAGATGGACCTTCTCCTACTTGCTGTGGCAGTTTGAAAGTTACCTGGTCAAAAGAATCCAAGTCAAGTTTTTTTTCTAAATCTTTGACATTTTGTTCCATAATTTCTTCTTGAGTAAACTCCTCAACTAGTGTCCCTGCCAGCCACTCATCTTGGTTGGCATATTTTTCAATTTGTGGGACTCTACAATGCTCAAATGTTGTCAGCCTATATTGAACTCTTCTGGCACTGATAAAGCCATCCGGGTCATAAGGGACCCACCAGAAACTCCTTTTCAACTTGAGCTTCTGCCCCAATATTTGGTCAGCATCTTGCCAACCCTCTTTCTTGTTCATAATAAAGGGGCATATATGGTCTCTAAATTTCAGGCGAGCTTTCTTCTTGACACTATGAAAATGAGTGAGATCTGAATTGATGAGTTTCCTGTAATATTCCAAGGCAAAAAGTCTCATTGGTACATATCTTGGGAGCCTGTAAGGACAGAGCTCACAGCCATAGATTCTAATGACCGTGTGATTTTGGTAGAGATACCAATCACCTATTTTGTAATTCTTGGACAACTGCAAGATCTTCTGCATGTCATATGATAATCTAGGAGGAGGAGTTCTCATTAGGAGACAAGAGACTAGGTAGACAAATTGGTCAATGAACTCATAGTAGGAATATGGAGAGTTTTGAACCTCATGAAAAACTGATGACCAAAAGATAACAGACCTTCTTTCACCCTTTGAATCCAACTTTTTGATGGGGCATTGGAAACATTTAGACTGGTAATACATGAACAAATGATAGATATATGATGAATATTTGAAGATTCCCTCCCTATCCAGCTTCACTAGTTGGTCATGCATTTTATTGGCTATGAACTTGGCATAGTTATACTTGACAGCAGGGGGCTGTCCTGGGCTGTATGCAGACAACAGAACCAGCATTGTTTCATCAATGTGCTCACTTGTTCTAAAACCTAGCATAGAGGAAATCATATCTACAAGTAGCTTGCCCACCTCATTGAAGTTGACATATAGGAATGGAGGTGGCTCAGTAGGTTGGCGGTCTGCCCTCATGAATGTCTTGGCAATTCTTGCAATCTCAGAGCTGGAGAGCTTGGAGCCTTCATCCAGCAAGTAGTTCATAGAGAAAGGAAACAATAGTTGAGTCCGTTTGAAGTTTAACATCTAGTTGATAGAGTCAGGAGTAATATGAAAAAGTATGCTCCCAGATGGAGACTTGACAGCTCTCTGAGTTGGCTCATAGTTCTCAGCACATAGACGGATAATCTCAGGAAAAATATTAACAGAGGGGAGGAAGTAAAAAGGTAAATTAGACTCCCATATGCCATACATGTCACAGTTGTTTAAAAAACTATTTGTCAACTGGCAGAAGGTCGGCAAGTGATTCCTGTCCCCAACCAAATCTTGAATGTGGTAATCTTTATCAGCTAGGGGCATTGCTTCAAGCTCTTTGTTGGGTGGGTTCATAGGAGTGATGTTTAGAGCTGTTGGAGTGGCCATCTTTAAGTATTTTTGTGCTTGAGCTTGGAATAATGTTTAGAACAATAACAGATGAGGAAAACTGCTTGGGAAAATTTGCAAAGGAGTTGAAAACTAAGTTCAAATAAGGAAACAACTTTGAATGTCTGTAGCTATCATAAAAGAGGCAAATTTGCAGAGTTTTGAAAGGCTTCTCTCTTCTCTGATGAATTCACTGGATTAAAGACTATAAAGGCAAATTGCAGAAGGAATGGGGATTATTACAGCTCAATTACTGAAGTTTTTTGCAGTGGAATGTAGCAGAGGGGACAATGCACAGGAAATACGAAGTTTTGCCGGGAATATGGACTTGGAAATGATTTTTCAAGGGTGAATTTGCAAACGGGCACAGGTTTACAGGGTTCCTTTTGAGCTGGGGGCTTGTCAGTGAATTTTAGGCAACATTTAGGTGCGGCAGAGTCTTTAATTTGGGAATTTGCAAGTAATCAAGCAAGTGAAATGGAGAAAATGGTGAAAAAACAGGGTTAATAGGCGAAATTTGGCAAATACCTAGTTTTTAGGTGCCGAGGGTGGTCGAGCTGGTACAATGGCGAACAATGGAGGCGAATCTGCAGGCGGCAGCAGCTCAATTGTTTGAATTTGAACTCTGGAGGTAAAACGGCATAAAACAACGTGCATAGCTCTCCAAACTTGACCAATAAAAATGAACTAAAATGGTCGAATCGGCCTATTTTTATGAAAATTCGGGACTTTGGTGCTTTTGGCGCTTTTTTGGGATGACGTCAGCATGACGTCATCGGTGGGTACCGGGTACGACAGGGTGACATGGCAGCTGACTTGGGCGATGACGTGGCAGAGGACATGCTGGCAGGGTAAGGACGTAAGCAGGTGAGGTGGCAGTGACACGGGGCAGCAGCGGGTCGACACGGAGGTGACGTCATGGTGACGTGGTACTGACGTCACTAGAGGATGGCGGTTTCCGGTTTCCTCCCGCAGCACCTTTCAGCTTAAGCGATATTGGGGAGGGGGCCTCCGAACACACCGGGAGGATGACGTGTGGCAGGGTTACGGCAGGGAAATCGCCCATCCCCCGGACGCTAACCTCTGGTGGATCGAGGCATGAAAATGACTGCCCACCGTTAGATCTGCGGCTTGGGACATCGGACGGTGGATGGGGGAAACACAGTGACGTGCAACTTTTGGAGCGGGACCCGCTTAGGTATTAAAATAATGACACGCCATGGGGGGTTAAAAAACTTTAGGTTAATGTGGGTTTATGGGTTTATGCGGGGGGAGATAGTTTAATGTTTAATTAAAACATTTAAACACCAAACGTTTGAAAAATGAACTCGGAGGGGTAGAATGGTAAGATTTTATGGGTAAAGGGATAGGTAGAGGTTATTAACCTAACCAAATGTTAGATTAATCCCAGGGTTAGGACGCGGAAGTCTAATGCTAAGGCCTCAAATGGACCTAGCATTTCCTTAACTTTGTTCTTATGGCTATAGTGCCAAGGGGTAGGATATCTAATATTTTTTGGGGTTTTTATATGATTTTTTTGTAGAAGTAGGGGTGGGAACATAGGTTAGGGAGCTATATAAATAAATTAGCAATTAATATGACTTTATGAAGTGAAAGTGCAGGGAAGAGGCTAAGTTTATGAAATAAAACTTAGGTAGAGAAATTGAATGGAATGTGGAGAAATGATTTTTACACAAGAAATGTGGCTTCTTTTGATTGAGAAAAGCCAAAACTTGACTTAATATTTTACAAAAATGAAGTGAAAGCAGGACTTGTTGGGCAGATCCCAAGGTCCTTCAGGGGATGTTAGTGAGTGATTTATGGGGGACTAAAAGGGGAATTAGATATGCTTCCATAGTTATGCCATCTAACAGCTGCTTTGAGATTTCTGTCATTGGTGAGATGGACCTTGTTTGACAATACAAAGGTGATCCAAACCTTGCTGCTGCAACCTCAAACTACCTACCCAGCCTAATACACCTAGTATTTTTTCTTCCTTTTGAATGGGTGCACTTAGACTTGCAAATCCTGATTATCCTCTTTTCTTTTGACTGTCCTCCTACTTAAATCTACCATTATCTCTTCAAAGGGCCCAGATTAAGTAGTTGGGCTCCTTTACTTTCTCTATCTAGCTACTCATCTACCAAGTTTGAACTGTTTGGACAGATATTCTTTCTCTATTCTACAACAAGCAATTTAAACATGGCATGATCCAGATTGAACTTTTGGAACACCCATCAAGTGATAAACAACAATATTTACACATCTATCTATTATACAAAATATGGAACCTTTGCAGCATCAAAGATGAACATATTTGGCACTTCCACTATCAATCATGAAAAATGAAACCTATTGGTATAGGAACCTAACACCTATAACATTGTCACCTCGAATTTTGTATGAACCTTGGGTTGATAATTTGAGTTGAGGAACCCTTGGGAGTTGCAACATTCTTGGTACAATACTAGGGATCACCACTTTTTGGCATTTTTGTCGAGGAGGTGTCTATGTAGATGTTAGTTCTGCTTAAGCATCATTTTATATTTTACATACAGTATTTGAAAAAGTAAAAAATATATATATATATATATATATATATATCGAGAGAGAGAGAGAGAGAGATATAGATATATTTCTTGCATGCCTCATAGGAGTAGGGATAATTAGGGAAAATTCTTACCAAAAACCCCCACACCCTCAAACAACCAACCTTCCCTCTTCTTCAATGATTGAGAGCTTCCCTGTCTGGCTACAGGAGAGTTAGAAGACCCTCTAGGTGAGCAACCTAAAATTTTTGAAGAACCTATTGAGGAAGAAGAAGAACCCACTTTGCCTACCATAGCTATGGTTGAAAATAGGTACAATGAGTTTTTCACTATCAAAGAGACCAATGGAGAGGCTAGAATGAAGAACATAATCCATACTGCCCTTCCACACTTCCATGGATTAACCTTTGAGGATCCTAATAACTTTATGTTTGATTTTTTCATTGTCTGTAGGACCTATGACTATGCCTCTGATGAGAAGAAGTTGAAGTCATTCCCCTCTACCCTTAAAGATGCAACCTTGCGTTGGTTTATGGATCTTCTTGGGGTTAGCATCACTACTTGATCCCAAGTGTAATAGGCCTTCAATAGAAAGTATAGGGACTATCATAGGTCAAAATAAACCAAGGAGGAAATATTTAGGATGGCTCTTAGACCTGATGAATCCCTAGAAGACTATCAGGAGAGATTTCAACTCATTTATAAAAGGTATAACTCCACCCTTGATCCTGAATCACTCAAACTAGTTCTTCACAAAGGCATTAGGGAGGATATGTTGGAAACCCTCAACATGTTTTCTGGAGGAGATATCTATTAGTTATCCTATGATGACATTAAAATTGTGTTGAGGAATCACTCTAGGGCTGCCAGGAAGAAGGGCAGGGATAGTCAAGGCTTAGTTAGTTCCTCTCCCTCCACAACATCCATTAAGAATGAGATAGGTAACATTTTCGAGGATTTCAAGAGTGAAATGTTGCATACCTTTTCACTGCAAATGGATACCATGCAAATCAAAAGAAAGCAGGATGAATTAGAGAGTGCACTACCTATTTTTGCCCTAGATGCACCAAAAGACATCCTAGGAATGAATGCCCATTGAATATCATAGAAGTTTTCCTAGTTTGTGAAGGAAATCATGCAACAAACAAATCCCTTCTTTTCCAAGACTAAAATTTGTATATCAAGGGGCAGAAGGGGGGTCAGATAAAATTTGTTTCATCAATCAAAGAAGACATCAAGGACCTTGGCCATATCAACAAGGAATGCAAGGTGCACACTACTCTTATTATGATCCAAATCAGAATACACCCTTACAACCTTGGTACTCTTCCACTCATCCATCAGGGTCCACACCTCCTTCTTGATCATATGCTCCTCCATATCCTCCTCAGCATGTTGTTATAGACAAATTTGTGCCTTACAGCAACAAGCATGAAATGTCAATAATCCAAGGGATCCAAAGTTCCCTAAACATGATGTTCCTACCCCTAGAGGAACAAGGTCAGCAAACCAACAGCTCTCAGATCAGTTCTCCACCTGAAAACACTCAAAAACAAGCAATCCTGAAATCAAAGCAGGTGCTCCACTAGGTTTCTGCGCTGAAACTCAGTTGCTCCATGGGGTACCTGCGTTGCAAAGCAAGTGGAACAAAGGCCACCTGCGCTGAGCGAGATGAGACAAGTGGCACACTAAGTCATTGCTCTGGAATCTTCCAAAAATGACACTTGGATTAGGTATTTCGCCTTGTGATGAGTCAGAGGCTCTGTTTCTCCAAGTGGAAGCAAGGTTCTCCAAGTGGACTCAAGAACTGAAGATCAACTAAAGATTAACTGAAGAGAGAGAGGACACAAGGCAGCTACACATCAGTTGCAAGCTAACTCATCCTTTCTCAATTCATCTATATATTGAGCTCTCTCCTATGAGCTCTAGAGGCTGGAATTTTGTGCAAAGTAATGATATGCTGTTGGTTTCACTATAGAACTATTGGGTGATTGTTTGAGAGAGGTGAAGAGGAGAAATTCTTTCTGCTGGGAGGTGTTGCTGGGTTGGAGCCTTCAATGGTTGTAATACTCTCAGAACCTTTACTTCTTCATTAATAAAAGCTATTGAGGTTCTTCTATGTGCTCTTGTTGCAATAATATATTGTGATGATTGCATGTTTGGTTTACACTAATCCATGAACTAGTTATGATTGCATGCCTCTTGTAGTTTCCTTCTTTGTTATTTTGCAGGATCTCATTGTAGCTGGGCAAGCAAAAGAACAAGGAGCTAGGAGCAAATGGCCAAAGAGAAGAGTTTGGATTCGACATTAAGCGCAAGGCAACGGTTAGTGCTTTTCTCCATTCTCTTTTACTTTCATAAAGAAGTAAACCTTAAGTAGTTTGTTTTACAGTTGTTGCTAAGGAACTATCACCCTTAGAGTGGGATAGGGTCATCCGAGTCGGATACTTTTCCCTACAACAAACTGGCGACTCCGCTGGGGATCGTATCTGTTTGATTGTGTTTGTAGTATTTTGCTATTCATTTCCTGAACAAAAGAGTACCAAATCGAAAAGCTTTTGACTATATCAAAAGCGAAGTAGAGGGCAGCTACTCTAGCTCATTTCTGAGCAAGTTCATGATTTGAAGAGCTGATCTACAAGGATCCTTGTAAGCTCTTAGTGATAGCTTTTCACCTTCCTAATCATCCCTTTAAGTGTGCTTAACTGATTGCTTCTGATTTGAGCAAAAACTGTGCATTTTTGAGAAAATTATGACCCGGAAACTGTGAAAACGCAACTTTCGTTTTCCAAAGCAGGTAGTACACAGGCTACCTGCTTTGCAACGCAGGTCCCGAAGGGGCTACCTGCACTGAGAGCCAGACTGGCTGTGCAGCACCTGCGTTGGCCCAATTTTGCCTAGTGCTGTTGGGGTTTCCTCCTTTTCTCTTGCCTGTTTTCACTATTGATTTGGCTGCCAGTTACCAGTCTTGCACCTGTTCTGAAACCAATATTACTTGCCATCATTCCACCTCTGTTATATAACGAAATTGTACTTGTTCTTTTGTATTTCTTACTCATTTACAATTTCCCATAATGAAAAGTAAACTAGTCTTGCTTTTGGCCTCTTAGATCTGAACCTGTGTTAGGCATTTTGCTGGTCTAAAGAGTTAGCTTGTTTGCTGTCCATAGCTGATTAGTCATTTACTTTCATCATTATGGTTTGATTTCATGCATTTCCAGTGATTAAGCAAGTGAATCTTAAGGTGTCTTTTGATTTTGGACAAGCTTGTTTACTTTCGCTTTAAATCGAAATCAAAGTTATATAACAACTTTCTTTTTGTAACCCATCCACATTAAGAAAGGGAAAAAGAAAATACATGCATTGTGCATTTTGCATTTGACTGTTTGCTTGACGATTTAGGAAAAATTTGCATTTAGTGTGTGCTCTATGATCTGTGTGAAAAGATTTGCCTTTCTTTTCCCTCAGTAGTTAAGGTTTTCAAAGTTGAAAGATTGAAAAGTTTGCTTCTCATCTTAGACTGCATTCAGGAATTTGTTACATACATCTCGTGGTGATCCTTAAAGGCAAACTGCTAAGCAAGATCAACATTAAAATAAATCTAATTTACATAACAACGCTTTGTAACATAACGCAAACAAATAGAGGTCTAGGTAGAGACGTGTTCCGGCGTCGTTAAACATAGTGACTGTCGATCTCTACGAAGGTGGGTGATTCCTCCTGAGAGTCGGTGGCACTAATACGGACTTGTGCTCCCACGTACCGTCGCGTATATATTGGGAGACCCCTATAGGCAATTATCCTTTATCCATAGGAAGCCGTGTCGGCCGCCCTACTGATCGCGATGCAGTGAACACAGCATTCACGAAGATCGACCACCCGTACCGTAAAACGTATTCTGTGGTTTCGCGAAAAGTTTGGCACACCCTCTGCCTAGAACTCCAGAGAAGTTTCTTTTGGCCTTTTTCAAACTCTATAACTGAAAAAGTCCATCCGAGCATTTGTCACTTCGGGCTCGTTAATACATCGAAGGAGACTAGAGTCATCTTTAGCTTTTTCTCGACTCTTAAAACATGAAAAAGCAAGTTTGTGTCTAAAAGCGTCGTTAATAAAATTTATTTTAAACGGAACATAATCACCTCTTATTCCCACGTTGATCTTTCAGTTGAAAAGTATGGAGCCCACCAACCAAGGAAGTAACCTTGGTGGAAGTCCAAATCCCTTCTCCTCTTGGGGAGATGTTGGTGCGCCTCATATGGCCACATTGTCACTTCCAGGATTGACAATTGGCCTACCTGTATGGCTCTTTTCAACTAATGTAGTTCAAATCGCCACAAATCCTGAGCAGTCGAATCAACAGTCAGACTAGTCTAGAGCTGCCCACCAGCCTTCCACTTCTTACATTTCTTCCTCTGATCCTTCATCTTCACAAGGTAGAGCCGACAAAAGTCAGACTCCCATGGAGAAGAAGGAAAAGAAGAAGAAAGAAAAGAAGCAGAAGGGGCCTATGGCGAAGGCGACTGGGGGCAAGCAAAAGACATCTGACAAAAATCCACACACTGCACCGACCGGGCCTAAATCGCCATGTGTCATTTGCAAAGGGACCCACTGCCATCGTGATTGTCCTTGTATTCCCCATATACTAAGGGACTGGTCCCCCAGGTTGCACAATCCGGTAGCATCAACCTCTGGTAGTCATGTTGATTGCAATCCGTCAACTAGCGAGAGTGAAGGACGAAAAGGGAGACCAAGATCACCCTGTATGTTGTGTGAAGGCGATCATGCCATCCACCGATGTCCATTCTTAGACGAGGCGAAGAGAGTTTTGGAAGATCGTCCGGTATCACCGTTACAACTTCCTCCTGGATACCAAAAACTCGTGCCTAATCCCTCGATAGTTGAAAATCCAGCTGGCCCGCTCAAGTGGTCAGCTGAAGTGTCGGTCATTGAGAATGAACCAACTGAATCCAGACCAGACGAAAGTCTAAAGGTCGAAACGGCAGTTGACCCAGTTCTTCCTTCAGAGGTTTCATCCTCAAATGACACCGTCGTTGAAGATTCATCTTCAAATGACACCCTCACTGAAGAGAATAAGGATGACACCGTCCAGATTCTTTTCATCAACACAGACTCTGATGAGCATCAGGGCAATGCGCCCATTCCTTTATCGCAGGAAGGAACATCGTCAGGGTCGTATCCGGCCGTGTATTCGGTCCCACCACCAAGCAACCTGGTTGTATCCTTTGATTGGAACCAACTAGGCAGACCCCGGTTACCAGCTAGTATACCATTCAGAATCATTGTCCAAATCTATAGAATGGTAATGGCTGGAACCATAATTGATGAAGGGGCATCTGTGAGTATCCTTTCCTCTATTGCTTGGAAAGCACTGGGTTCCCCGGCGCTTTTACCTGAGATGAGAAATCTATCAGGTTTTGATAAAGGAACCAGTCGCCCTTTAGGGATCCTCCCCAATGTTCCCATTACATTGAGGAAGAAGACAGTTCATATGAATGTCATGGTCGTCCAAGGACCCTTGGATTATAACCTACTCCTTGGACAGGACTATATATATTGCATGGGAGCTATAGTCTCCTCACTCTTTAGAGTAATGTGTTTTCCACACGAAGGAAAGATGGTCAAGCTCGTAGACCAACTTTCATTTCCGGGATCTCGCATCACAATAGTCAAATACCAACCCTAAACGGCTTATTCACTCAAGAAATGCCTCCACCCCCGGTTCTACTTCCCGATGAATGCGAGTAATTCGGAAAGAAAGAACTGGGACCCAGGGGGCATGCACCCTGGCCTGCCTTGGGCAGAGGAAACCTTGGGTATAAAGTTGATTTCCGCAGAAGAATATGACTAGTCTGTACCCCGTCCAAAAGAAGGAAGAGAGGGTTGTTCTAGAATAAGATTCTTTTGTCAAAGTTATGTGAGTGAGATAATCTGCTTCTCGCTCCCCTTGTCTAGATAATTAGGATACCGAGGAAGGAGATCCATTTGTGGCGGCAAGTAGCCACCATCTTTGAAGGCAAGCCTCACCCATTAAAACATATGTTTTGAAGGATAAGTAGGGGCAGCCTCCAAAGAAAGAGATGAAATTGCTACAACAAGTGGTCACCATCTTTAGTAACCTAGTGATAGACATCGCCGAAAAAGGGGTTTAGTTTGCGGCAGCGAACAGAACTATTTTTCGGATAATAAGTAAGGGGCAGCGCCTCGAAATTATACTTTATACCTGGGGGCATGCAAACCTTTTGGAGTGCAAGCATGGGACGACTATTTATTTTTTAAATTTTTAGGTTCTCCCTTTAAACCTGTAGGTCTAACCCGTTAAACTCGTAGGATTAGCCGTTTCCAGCTTGCATAAAGAAAGGATGTGGGGCAAAAGTTAAAACTTGCCAAATTGGAGTAACTAGTGAGGTATAGCTCCTTAAATATGACTACCTCACCTGATGCATTTCTTGTATTATGACTGGTATGTTCGAGCAGTTTAAGCACATAGTTCATGCTCGTTAAAAAATAAACGCAAGATCCGAGCAGTTTTAGCACATAGTTCATGCTCGTTAAAAAATAAACATAAGTTGTGAGCAATCTTCCTCTAGAGTTCAAGCTCACCCAGAAAAAATGAACCGGTAAATAACCTTGGTAAATGTAACCTTTGACAGCCATATTAAAGCCCTTGGTCGCGTTCTTGCAGTCTCACCTCCATCCATTCATTTGGCCAATCGTTCATCTCCATATGTTTGTTTACCCATTTTGAGGAACAGCTGCGAAGAGTGATTTCACTAAGCCATCCTTGTGACACTGCCGTGATTGGAATATTCCAACCTGTACCTGGAATCTGCTGCTGCCCTGTTAATCACTCGTTCCTCGAAAGACGAGTCGTCTTTAAGCTCTTTTCACTGACTCGTAAAATATGAAAAGATTGCCGAGTTTTGGCCTTCTAGCTCGTTAAAGCGACCGGAAAGCTATCCCTCCTCTAGATTTTAATCTTTTTGGACCTGAGGGATTATTGCACAAAAAGATCGAGCGCTTGTTTTGTTCGGCTCGTTAAAGCAATCGAAAATTCATCCCTTCTGTATTGTTTTATACTTTTTCGGACTTAAGGGATTAGAAGACGAAAAAGGAATTTTGGAGTTAACTTTTCGTACCTTTTCAGACTCTCTAAAAATGAAAAGGACCAAGTTTTCTTTGTCGTTAGACTCGTTAAAATAATTAAATAGCGACAAACTTGTCTTTAGACGAGAATGAGTTTCCCTATCGCTAGGCTCGTTAAAACATAGCGATGGGCTTGCCCGAAGGGCAGGTTATAGAACAAGCATATGTTATCCTCCTCAAGCTTGACAAAAATAAAGAGGTACTGGTCAGCAATGACTGGGGAAAAATTGGGAGAACCTCACAGCATTAATGGTAGCAAATCGCTCTTGAACATGACACTTTGTCCTCCGTATCACATCGGGTTGGGTTGTTTCATTCACCGGTCTCATAAGCATGGTCCTCACCACACCATCCACAATTGGGGTAATGCTACCAATCCATCACGTCAGTGTCGTTATATGTTCAAGAGATGTGGTTCTGTAAAGAGTCAACCGTGTTCCACCCACTGCCATACATTATCCTTCATCCACTTCATGACCACCACCCTGAATCATACATCACAGTTTGTTTTCACCTCATCACAGTCACTAGCTCCGTTCCGTGTCACTGATGTGGGATTCATTAAGGCCCTCCTTTGATGGATCGCTCCTTGTCGACATCAGCTCATTATCCAAGGAGTTGATCTAGGAACAACCCCTTCAGTACTTTGAAGCTTGCATGCCTCAATGGCAAGTTTCTCACTTCCGGCGATAGGTATACATCAATGACCTTCGACCAGAGGATTTTGCATGGTGGTCGACGCCAAGTCCTTTATTCCCACCATGTGAATTGTACTGCTGTACCTTGAGGGTCATCATCCTTATCAGTGATTCCTCTCGCGCTTGTTAACGGTTTACATCATTGGCCGGTAATCAAGCGATGTCTTTCCATGTTCGACTTCAAGAAATTCTCACATGGATCGACTTGTACACCGAGTGAAGATCGGAAGAGATTGAAGACCCCGGATCTAGTTTCATCCATCCGGGCTGCGATATATATTCAGGATATAAAGACATTTGATATGTACATCATTGCAGCAGATGATCATCCTTCTCAAAGGATGATAATTTCAGCAGAGAATTATCAGTCTACAATCAGACGATCGTCTGTTCTATGTACCAAAATGTATTTATAAAGCTGAGCATGGGAATGCCCGCCTCAGCTAGATCATGAAAATGTATGAAAAATAATGTATCGTATTGTATCTTATTACAGGACACTTCTCAGCAGATTGAATGAACTTCGGATCCTCTCAATAAAGCATTTCACCCAATAAACGACCTCATACTTTAGGGGGCATCTATTATAGACAAATTTGTGCCTTACAGCAACAAGCATGAATTGTCAATAATCCAAGGGATCCAAAGTTCCCTAAACATGATGTTCCTACCCTTAGAGGAACAAGGTCAGCAAACCAACAGCTCTCAGATCAGTTCTCCACCTGAAAACACTCAAAAACAAGCAATCCTGAAATCAAAGCAGGTGCTCCACTAGGTTTCTGCGCTGAAACACAGTTGCTCCATGGGGTACCTGCGTTGCAAAGCAAGTGGAACAAAGGCCACCTGCGCTGAGCGAGATGAGACAAGTGGCACACTGAGTCATTGCTCTGGAATCTTCCAAAAATGACACTTGGATCAGGTATTTCGCCTTGTGATGAGTCAGAGGCTCTGTTTCTCCAAGTGGAAGCAAGGTTCTCCAAGTGGACTCAAGAACTGAAGATCAACTAAAGATTAACTGAAGAGAGAGAGGACACAAGGCAACTACACATCAGTTGCAAGCTGACTCATCCTTTCTCAATTCATCTATATATTGAGCTCTCTCCTATGAGCTCTAGAGGCTGGAATTTTGTGCAAAGTAATGATATGCTGTTGGTTTCACTATAGAACTATTGGGTGATTGTTTGAGAGAGGTGAAGAGGAGAAATTCTTTCTGCTGGGAGGTGTTGCTGGGTTGGAGCCTTCAATGGTTGTAATACTCTCAGAACCTTTACTTCTTCATTAATAAAAGCTATTAAGGTTCTTCTATGTGCTCTTGTTGCAATAATATATTGTGATGATTGCATGTTTGGTTTACACTAATCCATGAACCAGTTATGATTGCATGCCTCTTGTAGTTTCCTTCTTTGTTATTTTGCAGGATCTCATTGTAGCTGGGCAAGCAAAAGAACAAGGAGCTAGGAGCAAGCGGCCAAAGAGAAGAGTTTGGATTCGACATTAAGCGCAAGGCAACGGTTAGTGCTTTTCTCCATTCTCTTTTGCTTTCATAAAGAAGTAAACCTTAAGTAGTTTGTTTTACAGTTGTTGCTAAGGAACTATCACCCTTAGAGTGGGATAGGGTCATCCGAGTCGGATACTTTTCCCTACAACACATGTCAACCATCCTTTTCAGTGGCATCCACCCCAATCTTCTCAATAGTGCAACCCATCACAAAGGTGGAGGCCTCAAGTTAACCAACCTCTAGCTTTATTACCTTCACCTCAAAATCAACCACATCTCTCTCATCCTACTCCCACAAAGCAACCTCCAATGCCTGCTCAACCCAATATGAACACGAACAACAAGAAATCACACTAGGTCTAGAGTGGAGAAACATCTTATCCTACTTATGTTGTGGGAATGAAAGAGATCAACCTTCGATCTAGGAAAGTGCTTCCAGATAACCACCCACCTTTTCCACCTGAAGGGCTTCAAGAAGAGAAGGAAGAGAGTTTTCCTCAGGTCAATCCACCTCATTTCCCTTAAAGGTTGATCCACCCTAGCCAGCACACCCAAGAAAAGGTTGAAATTATGGGAGAATTGATTAACTTGTGTGTTAAGATACCCCTTCTTTAGGCTATTAAAGATGTTCTAATCTATAATAATCTCATCAAGTAGAAATATTTCAAAAATACTGGGAGAAGAAAAAGAGACACCCCCACCATAAATGTTGTTGGGAAATTATCTGATTTCATGCTTGGGAGGGCGATCTTCCCAAGATATCTAGACCCTAGAAGCCTTGTAGTAGACATGCATATTGATGGCCTTATAGTCCCTAACACTCTGATTGATCTTGAGGCTGCAGTCAATGCAACGACTAAGGATACCATGCTAAAGCTAAACCTCTAAGGGGGTTTTAGAAATACCAGCATAGTGTTACGGCTTGCAGATAGATCCATAGCAGATCCTGAGGGAGTTGTTGAAGATTTTATGGTCTCCATTGACTCTTGGGAGTATCCTATTTATTTCCTGGTTCTACATCTCAAAACCAAGTTTAATGGCTATCCTCTCATCCTAGGAAGGTCGTGGTTATCCATCGATGATGCTTACATTAGTTGTAGGGTTTGGAACATGACCATTAAGAATGTACATTTGTCTAAATAGTTGGTACTGTATCCTCCTTCTTAGCCTTCTATTGAGCATGGATTACCCTTATGATTAGACGAGGAGGAATAGGATGAATTATATCAAACCACCCCACACCCAATCTGGACTCTAGACATTATTATAGGAGGGTGGAAACTTGATGAAGATGATCACATTAACTATATCCTCCAAAATGAACCTCCCACTCCCATACCAATTGATGATCTGATGAAAGAATATGGGATTAATCCTTGGGTTTAATTATGAAATCTTGACTCAAGTCCATACCATGTCAATATTGTAGAGTTTGGCCCATCCATAACCTTAAATATCAATGCTTCTCTCCCATCCAAATAGGAAGAAAAATTGTGCAAAGTGCTAAGCAAACACCTGTATGATTTTTCTTGGGACTATAAGGAAATGAAATGTGTGCATCCCTCGGTTTGTACTCACCATATTTACATCAAGGAAGGATGAAATCCTTTGCGAAAATCCCATAGGAGGATGAACCCAGCTCTTAGGGACATTGTGAAAGAAGAACTACAAAAACTACTAGATGCAGGGTTCATATACCCCATTTCAGATAGTGAGTGGGTCTCACCTCTTGTGTTAGTTCCTAAGAAGAATGGGAAGTGGATAATCTATGTGGATTACTGATCCAAGTGGATCTTTAGATACATTGGCATGGAAAAAATTAGAAATCAAAGTGATCATAATGAAGTCAACTCAGGACCAGAATGAAGATCTTGTCTTTCTGATTCCAATGGTGCAAACGGTACTTCAATCCAAGTCCCGATGATAAAGTTATTGCGAAAAGAAGGGCTCTCCAATCCTTAAGAAAATGAGGAATTTCCTTTGAAAAAGGAGTCATAAACCTTAAGGCCAAATCGCAATCGGAGGTCACACACACACATATATATATAAAAGGATATCGGCGAGTAGATAGCATGATTAGCAATTAACCGAATCGACAAAACCCTCAACAAACACTTGGGGCGATATATGTGTGGGATGCCGATACGATCGGTCGATGTCGATATCGGCGATCAATAATCGACAGTTGGTCTTTCCCAAGGACCAGAACAGGAACACCCTGATACACCGATTTGCAACCTTAGCATGGACCTGATAGGAAAAATAAGCCCGATTTAATGGTTTTTGAGGTCCGGGTATATGGTTTTTGGGCAGATTTATAGTGTTTTTTGAGGTTTTGAAGCTTTATCAATGCAACGATAAAAGGCCATTTTTAGGAACGGTTGCACTCATCGATCCTTCCACTCTACCAACCTCTCTTATTAACTAGGCATGCCCTGTTTTAAATGGGATTTTGTCCAAGAATCCCTTATAAAAGAGGATCAATGGAAGAACACGGAGGAGGCATCTTATGGTTGCAGCACGCTATTTCGCAAAGGCCGAGAGTGTCTATTGATATGTTTTGAATAGTTCCATGATTCCAACCCCTTCTACAGCTACGAGAAGCTTTGGTGCTTCATACCACTCCATCTCAGGCATTCATTTCATATCCATCAGGCAGATTGGAGGTATAAGCCTCTTTATGGATAGATTAATAAATTTAATTCTATTTATTCATGCCATTTAATAAGAAAGGCCTCCCCATTGTTGAGCTAGGCTCGGAGACATAGTCTAAATTGGACGAACTCTGTTATCAAGCCTTGGTGTTCTCTTTTGTACCTTTTATATGGTTTCTTCTTCTTTTCACATGTGCACATTTATGTGTTAACCTACAACCTTATATGCAATTCTTTTCTATACATCTATAAGCGAAAACATCCTGGATCAAGTGGTATCAGAGCAAGTATTTTTAGATGTGAATTGCATGTTTGTATGCTAACAAGAGGCAGGCTTCAAAGAGGTGAAGAGAATCTAGAACATTTCGATCCAGAGGCATGGCATGCACCTCGAAGAAGAAACATGGCTGAAGAGGAAGCTCATATTGAAGAGGAGAGAAACTTTAGAAAGACTTTCTATTCAATGGCAGAGAATATTAGTCAGCTGGTTATAGGACTGGAAAAAGCTTAAGAGAAGAATCTAGAAGGACAAGGTTCAGCACATGGGAATGATGGAGAAGAACCCCCTCTTTCTCCTTCGAGTGGTTTCCCCACACCATAATAATCAGAGAAATGCAAAGGATGTATCTAAGAAACCTTTTTTTAAAGTAGATGTTAAATTTGATCTCCCTGTGTTTAATGGTGAAAGTAACACAAAAAAGCTTAACAATTGGATCAAGAAGATTGAGGTTTATTGCAGGATTCAGAAAATTGTAGAGGATGAGGTGAAAATCCAGCTGGCCTCTCTACGGCTAGGCAGCATGGCTCTCGTTGGGTGGGAGAGTAAATTGCAGAGTAGTAAAAATGTGGGTAAGCTCTTTTCCTCATGGTCTGATTTTACTTCTGCATTAAAGGAATAGTTTTATCCCTTAGGATACAAATAGAAAGCTTTGATGAATTGGCAATATTTAAGGCAAGGAAAAGGGTGTTGGCATTATGATTCAGGTGTTGTACTTGATGGCAAACGCTTTCAGGTGGTAAATCAAGAAGGACGCAGGAAATTTTGTTCAGCAAGTGCGTCCCCGCAGGTATTCCATACAGAACCCGCGTCCAGGGACGCCGGCCAGCCGTTCAGAAGGTGCGTCCGCCCAGTGCACACATTTCAAGGTAGAGAAAAGCTCGTGGGGGGCTTCTTGTGTGGTATCTAGCCGACGGTTGCGTGTTTCTATGGTGTCGGCTCGTGGTATTGTTCCACGCTTTGGGGAGAAGCTTGCCTATATAAAGCCAAGGAGTTCATTTGGATTAAGCATCATCTTGGTTGATCATCTCTTGGTGTGATCTAGTCCATATCTTTAAGGGTAAATCTTCTAATGGACTACGATCTATATGGCGCATGATCAGATCTGTGGATCTGAGTGTTTGGGTTGTTTCTGAAGTCCTCTTATCTTCTATATCTAAAGGGACGCAGATTCAGTGAAGGGAAAGTGCGCCGGGACGCAGTACAGTAAAGGATCAGGTGCGTCTCTGAAGCGAAGGACGCGGCGCGACTGTGGTATTGGGTGCGTCTCTGAAGCGAAAGACGCGGCGCGATAGTGTTGATGTGTGCGTCGGTCGCAGACAAGAAAAAGGAACAGTGCGTCTGCACGCAGAACAACATAAGGTATACTGCGTCCAGTCGCAGGCCACAGAAAGAAAATATGCGTCCCTGTCTCAAGATGATCTGTTAACTGTATATTTCTGTTCATAAGGTGTTCTGGGTTGTTTCTGTAATTACTGATCTGATATCTGTAGTAGACTGTATCTGTTGTATACTTGTCGATCTTTTTGAAAAGAAGTAGGGGGTTGTAGCTCCCTTCCAGGAGAAGTCTGGAAAACGAGAAAGAGTTGTAGCTCTTTGCAGGTTGCAGCCTGCGTGCTGGTAAAGGACTGCACCAGTACAAAATCATTGTAAAAAGAATTTCTTGAAAGAAGATAGAGACATTATTGCAGCAGGTGGTTTTTCTCCCGCATTGGGTTTCCACCTTACATCTTGTGTTCTTTGGTGTGACTGTCTATTTTCTTTATTCATGCTCATTGTTTTATGGTACTGATATACAAGAATATTTCAAAAGATCAAATAAGGAAGATTTGGTAAATTGCTAGATAATACTGATTCCCCCCCCCCTCAGTATTATTTTCAACAAAGGGCAGGATGTTCAGAGTTTTACAGAAGAATTTAGGAGGCAAGCACTGAATTTGGGTATTGCACTAGATACACCTGAAGCTGTAACTAAGTATATTGGCTCACCACATAGTTATATTTGGCATTCATTACTTTTGTTTGAACAAACCACTATTGACACAGCTAGTGTGAAAACAATTCATATTGAGAACAGGGGCAAAAATGAAAGAGAGGACCAATCTAGAAAGCCAATGTTCAAACCTCCCAATGGCAAATCCAAAGCGAAATGGAAAGGGAAGGAGAAGAAAATAGTAGCAGCCAAAGAGGGAGAGTGGCCTTATTACAATCATTGCAAGAAAGAAGGCCACGACGATGATCACTGTTGGAAGAAGCACCCAGAAAAGTGCCCAAATAAGTATGGAGGAAAAGGGAAGCAGAAAACAGTGGTAGCAACACAACAAAGATTCAGGAGATGAAGTGCTAGTCACAGGAGCAGGAACAAAAGGTACCCTTACACCTCCTATTGATTCTAAATCACATGGAAGCACCAGTTCTGTAGATGAGTCCCTTTCAAATCATAGAAAAAGAATTGAATTATTTCATATCAGAGCTGTAGTAAATCATACCAAAGTAGAAACTATGTTTGATACGGGGTCCCAAGCGAATTTAATTGCAAAATCCCTAGTAAAGAAGCTTGGCTTACAAATGAAACCACACCCAAAGCCTTACCTGCTGGGATGGATACATGATAAAGCTAAATTGAATGTAACCCAGCAGTGAAAGGTAAAATTTGTGATTGCATCTAAGCTAGTAGATGAAGTAGAGATGGATGTAATCCCATTGGATATCTATGGCATGGTATTAGGGAGCCCATACCTGTATGACAAAAACGTTGTCCTTTTCCGCCATGAGAATAAATACCACATCACTAAGAATGGGGTAGAATACATAGTGCGAGCTCATCAAAACAAAATTAACATCGGCCTCATAAGCACTGGGTAGATGAAACGGCTAGTAAATTCTAGCAAAACATGCATGCTTATGGTCGTTGGGGAAAAGGAGGTTGAATTCGCAGACGCATTCGAAGGCTTCGATGGGAAGCATAAATAGGAGTTGATGGATTTAATTGCTGATTACAATGCATTATTTCAGGAGCTGCATGGACTACCTCCAAAGAGGGAGATCCAACATGAGATCCACTTGTTGCATGACGCCCCTCTACCGAATATCAGCATGTACAAAATGTCAGCAGTCAAAATGGAGGAGATCAAGCTTCAAGTGTAGGAATTGCTGGACCAAGGCGTGATCAGGCCGAGCTCCTCTCCATGCGGTTTGCTGATTGTTCTAGTACCTAAGAAGGATGACAACTGGAGGATTTGCATGGACTACCACATGCCCAACAAAATATCAGTGAAATATTGCTATCCCCTCCCATGCATAGATGATTTATTGGATCAATTAAAAAGTGTTGTATATTTCACAAAACTGGATCTGCGTAGTGGTTATCACTAGGTCCGAATTGAAGAGCGGGACGTGTGGAAAACCGCTTTCAAAACCAAGCAGGGGTTGTTCGAATGGATGGTAATGCCATTCAGGCTTTTCAACACTCGAGCCAGCTTTATGCGAGATATGAATCATATATTTCAGCCTTTCATTGATGAGTTTGTTCTTGTATATTTAGATGATATACTAGTTTTCAGCAAGAGTTGGTTTGATCATATGAGTCATGTAAAGAAAGTTCTTGATGTGGTGAAGAAAGAAAAACTCTTTGTAAAATTGTCAAAGTGTGAGTTCAGGAAAACCTCTTTGGGTTACCTAGGTCATATTGTGGGTCATGGTCAGTTAAAAATTGATCCCACTAAAGTTGAAGCAATTGTAAATTGGCCTAATCCTACTAGTGTAACTAAGGTCCGTAGTTTTCTAGGTGCAGTCCAGTATTGGAGGAGATTTATTGCTAATTTCTCTGTTATTACAACACCTTTGCACACATTGACAAGTGTGAAACAGGTCTTTCAATGGGGAGGAAGGCAGCATAAGTCCTTCAAAACATTGAAGGAAAAAATTAGCACCGCACCAGTCTTAGCCTTACCCGATCTCCAATAGCATTGAAATCGATGCTAGCAGTTATGCCATGGGAGACGTACTGATGCAGCAAAATAAGCCAATTTATTACTATTCTGAGAAGTTTTCTCAAGCTGTGATAAACTATACCACTTATGACAAGGAGCTTTATGCCTTGGTGCAGAGTGTGAAAAAGTGGAAACACTACTTGATCGGCAAGGAGACCATCATCCATATAGATCATCATCCCTTGCAGTACCTTCAATCACAAACAAATTTTCAGCAAACTCATCATTTCAAGTGGATGGGCTTTCTTCAACAGTTTCATCTGGTAATAAAGTATAAGAAGGGCACTAGCAATAAAGTGGTCGATATGCTATCTCTCCCTCCTATTTCTACTTCTGTTATTTTGCATAATGCTTCGTTATCTTTTGAAAGTTATGCCGAACAATATGCTAACAATGATGACTTTAAGGAGGTTTATGCAAAACTAACCCATGGTTCACAGGTGGACAACTATCACTTATAGGGGAAGTTGTTGTATCACCTTGATAAATCGTGTATTCCCATAGGAGAAAGAGTGCATGTATTTCTAGAGGCCCACACCTCTCTTGTGTCTGGAAACTTTGGTGTTGAGAAGACTTTAAGTCATGTACAAAGATTTTGCTTTTGGCCTCATATGAAAAACATTGTGACTCACTATGTAAAGGGTTGTGTGATGTGTTCCTTTTCAAAGCCCTCTAATAGAAAACTTGGGCTCTACACACCACTCCCTATTCCAAGTCGTCCATGGGAAAGTGTGTCAATGGAATTTGTAGGAGGTTTACATTTGTCTAGGAAGGGTCACAACTATTTGTATGTCGTTGTTGATGATTTTAGCAAAATGTCTATTCTTATGCCTTGTAAAAAGTAAATTAATACAGAGCATACTGCTTCTCTTTTCTTTCAGTATGTTTCGATCCACTTTGGATTACCCATGCCAATTGTGTCAAATCGAGACTCTAATTTCCTTGGAGAGTTCTAGGCCAGCTTGTGGAGGATGATGGACACCAAACAGAAAAGAAGCACAGAATTTCACCTACAAACCAATGGGCGAGCAGAGGTTCTTAACCGTATCATGGTACACCTATTACGAGGCTATTGTGGGAAACATCCCAAGTTGTGGGATGAACATCTCCCCTATATACAACATTCCTATAACCAAGCAGTGCATTCATTAACACAACGTTCACCATTTGAGACATTCTTTGGTTACTTGCCAAAGGACCCTTTAGACATGGTCTTTGGAAGGGAGGATGGCTCCAGTGGACGTAATGATAAAGACAAAGCTCATCAGTTCATTCAGCAAATCCAAATGATTCACCAAGCAGTGCAAGAACAGTTGAAAAAGAGTCAAGCCTGTTACAAGGCTCGACATGATAAACACCAAGTTGACCATCAATTCCAAGTGGGTGACAAGATGTGGTTCCACATCAACAAAGACAAGATGAAGGGAGAAGGAAAGAAGTTGCGACCAATCCGGTATGGACCATTCACCATATTGGAGAAAATTGGGAACAATGCCTTTCATCTTGACTTGTCGGTATATATGCAGATGTACTTAGTAGTGAATGTGGAGAACGTGAAGTTGTATGAACCACCTTTGATCATGGACACTAATGAGGTGGGCACAATTCTTACTGTCGATGATTTTGCACCTGAATATCTTGATAAGTTGCCCGAAGACATCATCCTCAATAGAAGAACTAGGACTTCACGGCGAGGAGATGTAGAATAACTTCAAGTTGGATTCAAGGGAATGCATCCCAGCAAGGCCAGATGGCTAGAGAAAGAGAAAGTGAGGGCATAGTTCCCTCACTTGCCAATTGACTAGTGAAAAGATTTTGGCGGTCCAAAAGCTCCTCAATGGGGAGGATTGATCCAGGTGGATCTTTAGATACAATGGCATGGAAAAACTCATAAATAAAAGTGATTAGAATGAATTCAACTCAAGACCAAAATGAAGATCTCATCTTTTTGATTCTAACAGTGCAAATGGTACTTCAATCCGAGTCCATATGATGAAGTTATTGCAAAAAGAAGGGCTCTCCAATCCTTAAGAAAATGAGGAATTTCCTTTGAAAAAGGAGTCTTAAGGCTTAAGGCCAAATCGCAATCAGCAGTCACACACACACACACACACACACACACATATATATAAGGATATGAGCAAGCGGATAGCAGGATCAACGATTAGCCGGATCGATAGAACCCTCAACAAACATCCGAGGCAATATATGTGCGGGATGCCGACGCTATCGACCGACGCCAATATCGGTGATCGGCGATTAGCGGTTGGTATTTCCCAAGGACCAGAACAGGAACACCCTGATACGCTGATTTGTGACCTCAGCACAGACCCAATAGGAAAAATAAGACCAATTTAATGGTTTTTGAGGTTCGGGCATATGGTTTCTGGGCAGATTTCAAGTGTTTTTCGAGGTTTTGAAGCTTTATCAATGCAACGATAAAAAGGCCATTTTCAGGAACGGTTGTGCCCGCCGATCCTTCCACTCTACCAAGCTCTCTTATTAACCAGGAATGCCCCATTTTAAATGGGATTTTTTCTGAGAATCCTTTATAAAAGAGGATCAATGGAAGAACATGGAGGAGGCATCTTTATGGTTGCAGCACGCTATTTCGCAGAGGCCAAGAGTGTCTATTGATCTGTTTTGAATAGTTCCATGATTCCAACCCCTTCTACAGCTACAAGAAGCTTTGGCACTTCATACCACTCCATCTCAGGCATTCATTTCATAGCCATCAGTCAGATTGGAGGTATAAGCCTCTTTATGGAAAGATTGATAAATGTAATTCTGTTTATTCATGCCATTTAATAAGAAAGGCCTCCCCATTATTGAGTTGGGCCAAGAGACATAGTCCAAATTAGACGAACTCCGTTATAAAGCCTTGGTGTTCTCCTTTGTGCCTTTTATGTGGTTTTTTTTTCTTTTCACATGTTCAGATTTATGTCTTAAGATGCAACCTTATATGCAATTCTTTTCTATACATCTATAAGCGAAAACATCCTAGATCAATTACCAGGAACTTAACAAGGCTACAAATAAAGACCATTTTATCTTGCCCTTCATTGACCAAGTCCTAGATGGCCTTGTAGGGAAGAAATTATTCTCCTTCTTGGATGGATTTAGTGGATACAATTAAATCGAAATCCGCCTCTAAGACCAAGATAATACCACATTCACATGTCCTTAGGGTACCTTTGCTTATATATTTCTTCCATTTGGTTTGTGCAATGCCTGTGCTACTTTCCAGAGAGAAATTTTGAGTATTTTTGCTGAATTGGATCATGAATCTATTAAAATATACATGGATGATTTCATTCCTTATGGATGTGACTTCCATGAAGCTCTCTCCAATATGTGGAAGGTTTTAAAGAAATGCATTGAAATGAATCTCTCTCTAAGCCCTGAGAAATGTGAGTTGTTGATGAATGAGGGTACTTTCCTTGGACATTCTGTATCCAAGGAAGGGATACAGGTAGACCCAAACAAAATTTTGATCATCAAAAGGTTCCCTACCGCTAGAAGAAAGAGATGTCAGGAGCTTCTTAAGACTAGCTGGTTATTATAGGAAATTCATCAAAGACTTTATTAAAGTGGACTCACCTTTGTTTGGTTTACTGGCTAAAGATTTAGATTTCTATTGGACCAATAGTTGTCAAGAGGCCCTTGAAGTGTTGAAAGAAAGGTTGACCACTGCATTGATCCTAAGGGGTCCCAACTGAACATTTCCTTTCCATATCCATACTGATGCATTAGATAAATATGTGGGGAGAGACTTGGAACAAGTAGAGGATAAGTTTCCTTATGTTATTTATTTCATTAGTAAGAATTTGTCTAAATATGAGTTGAATTACACTGTCACTAAAAAAGAACTCTTAGTTGTAGTACATTCTTTAAAATAATTTAGGCATTATATCACTGGGTACCAAACTTTTCTTCTTACTGATCATGCAACCACTAAATATTTGATGAATAAGACTGATGTTAATGTTAGGATAATAATATGGTTGTTATTATTACAATAGTTTGATTTGACTATTATTGAAAAATCGGGGAAATAAAATGTGGTTGCATATTTTTTTTCCAGGTTAACCTTTCCTATAGGTAATGAAGAGATGGTGGATGATCAACTTCTAGATGAGCACCTCTTTTCCATCTCGGTGCTTTCTCCTTGGTTTGCTGACATAGAAAACTACTTGTTTTCTGGGAGTTCCCCTCCTAAATTATCATCCATGTACAAAAGAAAGATTGTATGGAAGAGGTATCCTTTCACTTGGATTAGGGGCAATATTTTTAGATTGGGACCAGATCAAATATTGAGTAGATGTGTAAGAGAAGAGGAGATCTTTAACATCCTCTCAGCATGTCATGATGTGCCTTGTGGAGGTAATTTTTCTACAAAAAGAACATCCTTTAAATTTTTACAGGTTGGTTACTATTGGTCCACTTTATATCAAGATGCAAGGAGATATACCACTAGATGTGATCAATGCCAAAGGATGGGAAAACCAAAACCTGGGGATGAAATGCCCCTAAAACCACAAATAGCGTTAGAGCCATTTGACAAGTGTTGCATGGATTTCATTGGGCCAATTGATCCACCATAAAAACATTAAAATTACAACATTATGTGCATTGATTACTTGAAAAAGTGGGCTGAGACAAAGGCAGTCAAAGCAGCAACTAAGCAGAAAGTGGAAATTTTTTTAAGAGAAAACATATTCTAAAAGTTTGGGTATCCAAGGGAGTTAGTTACTGATTAAGGAGCATAATTCAGATCCAATTTGATTGAATATCTCATGAGTCAGCACCATATCAAACACAAGACATCCATTGCCTATCACCCTCAAGCAAACGGGAAAGTAGAGGTCACAAATATAGAACTCGAGAGAATCCTCACCAAGGTTATTAGCAACATAAGGAAAGATTGGGCAGAGAGACTAGTAGAGGCCACTCAAGTGCAAACATATAAAACTTTGTAGTGAAGGACTGCAACATATAAGGGTGAAAGGTGTCAATGGTAGAAAACTGAAGGAGTTGTCAAGTGAACCAAAATGTTGACACAACTTGAGGTCTTCACCGAACGTAAATGGTACATTTCTACACTATGTGAATAAATGAATTGAAGTCAACGATGTGAGAAATCATTTGATTACTGGTCATTTATTTATACCATTAAAAAACATGACATAACTCACCAATAATGATAATGAGTGTCAAGGTACCCAATGCAATCTAAAAAGTGTGAATAAATGTGTTGAAGTTGAACACTTAAAATAATCTACCAATCAGGAGACATTGAATCAATAGTGAAGGAGTCTGCCACTAGTGACTACAAACCCTAAGATACTAAAAAAATGACTATAGGCCTTATCCCAGAGAAATGAGTTGGATTTGATGGGAAAAGATCTGCTGGAAGGAAGGCATTAAGGTATCCCACATCAACCAGTGCGAGTGTAATCCTCAGGCCAATAATTTGGAAGAACTCAAATAAAGAGAGATGAAGTCACCGTTCCAAAGTAGATTTCTAGCGTACACAATATGTGGCTAGTCCACAATAGAAATCCTCTCAACCAACCAATAATGAAAGCTCACACAGACTCAAGGAATCCACTAATAGGGTTAAATGGAAACCAAGGTACTACACGAATCCCAATGTGTGATAATATAAGCTAATGCCGAACACAAGGGAAACCACTCAGTCAAAAACCAATGATATTGATCGATGTTGAGCACAAGGTCACCTACCAATGATGTAAATAGGGTTAGGGTGCGACTCTAGGTCTACTCTCTGAGAAATGTTTCGGAGTCGATAAGAGAAAACCCGCAAGTAAGAAGCCAATGGGGACCTCCTAAACCAGCATGAGTGAAGGACCAAATAGTTGATGTGATAGTAAAGATAACTTGACAGAATGGGTATGGCCAACATGAATGAATCGAGACACACCGCAAAATGGATGACAACAAGTTTACATCCCTTGAACAAAAGCACGACCCAATGTGACTTTATGGAAACATAAGATAACTTTTTATAAGTTTGCAATGTAGGAGGCATTAACAAACCCTTCATATGATTGGAGGAAATAACCAACTAGAGGAGGATTACCTCACAAACAAGGTTATGGCTTCCCTAAAGCCATACCTAGTCCCATCCCAATGGAGGAAAGACTCATTTTAAGTGCTTTATTCAAGGGTGATAAGACTGACTCATGATGAAATCAAATGACGAAGAAACTGTCCCATTCTCAATATTTTCAAAATATTTATTCTTTTGTATTTTTCATCTTTAAAGCTTGAAAAGGAATAAAACAATGCCTATAGCACATTGGAGTGAACAAGTGTCAAGGGCAAGTGCACTAGTTCTTGGGGCTGGAACAATCCTATGCTCAATGGAAGGTGGTGGATGCTAGTCAACAACACTTGGGGGATGTTCCCTCCACAAAAATAATAGGTGTCAAGTCGCAAAGGCTAATGGATGCATGGATTTAGCTTGCAAAAGGTTATGCTCAAAAGTGACTTATACATGAGTCAAAATTAAGTCAGCTTAAGGAAAAAATAGGTACAAGTAATCAAAATGCAATGCAGTAGTATAACTTAACACATGGGATCTTCTAGGGTATAAGGCTAGAAAATAGTGAAGAAGAAGAAGAATGAGGCTTCAACACAAATTCATGGTAGGACTAAAGAGGACTCCTGAGGCTACATAATACTTGCATAATGGTTGACATATGTCAGTGATGATCGAACTAGGAATCCCATGAAAGGAAAGGCTCTACCACTATGTTACAATTTTACTGTTGACACTTAATCATTGGGATTGGGTGAATATTTGTAAATAATGTAAATAGTAAATAATGGAGAATATCAAAATGAAGAGATAGTGGGAGGTGAAGCCCAATAATCTCTCCCTCATTGTATGTATCCATGAGAAATCTTAATGAAGGAACACAATTCATTTTGAGGAGTTACCTCCTGGCCTGACATGGTATCAAAGCCAACGCCATTTTTGGCTTCCCTCTCCTACTCCTATAACTCCTTTCAGTTTCTTGCCATTAATCTATCACTCTTTTCTGCTATCTTTTATATAGTTTTCCCTATCTATCCATAAAATTAATCTTTGCATTGGTTCGACCTGTCAGATTCTCTGTCTCTGTAATCTATTATTGCTACTTAAAAACCAATATGTTACATTGAATTGAATCGACACTCAGTTGTTGAGCGATGAACGACTGTACTGAGTTCCTTTGAAGGAATGTGCTCGGTGTCTTTGAGGGACTGTGCTTGGTGACATTGGTGTTGTTCTTACTAGTGTTGAAAACCAAAACTTCATTGACTTGTATGTTTCTCATATGTTGAATTATATTACGTTGTGTTCAAGTGTTGTGTTGAAATGTTGTGGTGAATAGAATAGAGTCTTTAATGATGTCTTTTAAGTGTTGTTACCTCCACTCTTCATACCACAAGTTGTCTCCTCCCACATTCATACATATACACACCACCGGTTGTCTCCTCCCCATGGCATCATACCTGGTGTATGAATTATATTGAATTTATGCACAGTTAAGACCACTCCAATGCACAAAACATACTATGCCTGACTCATATGACCGTGTTGAACCCCATATACCTCTAAATTCTTCCATAATACATATAATGTTGGCTTGTATCACCCCCATCCATGACACCCAAACTGCCTGATTGTGGTTGCTTTTATCCCGTTATGTTGTTTAACAGCTGTGGTTTTTTAACTGTGTTTTTAATATATAGCTACCACAGTCTAGATTTTAATACATGTGTTTTCTTTTCCATTTCATTTCATAAATCTGCACTCCCATACACCTCGGCCTCCATACACCTCGACTTCCATACCTCAGCACACTTGACTGTATAACACACACTAGATTGTATACTGCTCTGCAAACATCCCTTCTTTGACCCTTAATACCGCTTCCCCATATGTTCATTACTATCGCAATACCTCCAAAGCGTCATTAATACTAGAGTTGTGATGGTTATGGCTCCATAATAGCTCCAAACCACACAGTTAATACCAGAGTTGTGTTTCTCCATATCAGCAGAGCTGCATTGCTCCATATCCTGTGCGGCTATAATAGTATATGTTATTTGATTTTTTATTTGGAAGGGATGTATCTGGGTATTGTATAACATATTTTTCCATTTGGGTTTTCAAGAGTGGCATTTTAAAGTTTTTTTCACAAATTTAATTTTCTGAATTCCATATTTCCATTGAATCCCCCAAGTAATATCTTTGTAGCTTATATTGAAGTACATTTTTTTATACCAGAAGCGCAATTTCTTACAACATATAGGTAGAATGAGTACATTTTTTACAGTACACATATTTAAAATGCATTCATTAATATCTATTGTTGGAGTGGTTCTCACTGGCAAGGAGAACTATCCTAATTGGTCTCAAAAGATCAAACACACTCTCATTTTCAATGAGTTGTGGAAGGAGTCTGTGAAGGTGTAGGAGACAATGCACCTGAAAAGCCCACTTCAGACAAGGAGTTTTTCATTTAGGAAAACAAGAACAGCAAGGCATATGCCTTGATTGCAGCATTTGCAAATGAAGAGGTGAGTCTCCATATTTTAGCATTTTCAAATGCTTTTGAAGCCTTATAGAAGTTGAAGAAGATCTATGACTCACACTCTGAACTTGAAGTTGTCCAATTGATGATTAAATTGTTCAGTCTTGAATTGAAAAATGATAATCCTCTTTATTTAGCATCAGAATTAAGATCTATTATGCATGATATCAAAGCCACTGATGTTCAACTAGATATTCCTCTTATATCTTTTGTCAAGGCACTTTATTCCACTAATTAAAATTATCTTGATTCATTGTCATCAAATGGAAACCTCAAATATATTACCTTTGACTCCCTTGTGGAGAAAGTTGCTGAGAGAGAGAAAGATTTTTGGAAGAAGATAGCTCCTTAGTCTTCTGAAGAAGCTACGCGTCTTTCACATAGAGAGAAGAATCATGCCCAAGATTATTCTAGAGGAAGAGGTGGTCGAAGAGGAAGAGGAAGAAGAAATTTCAGAGGCAGGGGGGGCAGACACTCTCAAGGAGAAAAGTATGATCTTCATTTCATACGTTGTAATAGAGATGGACATGATGCATCTACATGTAAGTTGCCTTGGGACGGAATTGAGTAGGAAAGAAATGAAGCCAAAGTTAAAACGAATGACAAAGATAAAGGTAAAGCACCTAAATCTGCTCACCATGTTGTGGCACATTATAATATTGGAGTAACTAAAGACTTGTTTAATGCTTCACTTGCTTCTTCGAAAGATGATTGGTTGCTTGATTCAAGAGAAACTTTCCACATGAATTTTAGAACATATTTTTTTGAATAATTTACTGACTATGTTAATGGAGAAGTATACTTTGCAAAGAAATCAAAACTCAAGCCATCAGGGATTGGCACAATCAGGCTCAAATTGCCTAGTCTTCCAAACTTTCTTCTGCATGATGTTTTATATCTCGCACAAGTAAGGAGAAAATTGTTGTCCTTGGTCCACATTCACCAGCAAGGACACTCCATTCATATGTTTTATGGCAAGGTTGAGATCATAAAAGCATCATATCACTCACTTGTCATGATAGGGATATAAGAAGAAAGACTTCTAAAGCTACAAGGTACCTCTGCTCGTGCATAAAATTTCTCATACAATTCTCATTATGATGAAGGTAAATTTCCATCAAGTCTTTTATGGCATGCTAGATTTGGACACTTGAACTATGACAGCCTTCACTTGTTGAAAAAGAATGGTGTTACTAGTTTGCCTAAAATTCCTAGGAAACTTAAGCAATCTGATGCTTGTATTCTAAGAAAGCATATAAAACCATCTTTTCATGATTCACATTCCAGAGAACATAGAAAAATTTAACACATTCATTCAGATTTATGTGGTTCAATGCATGTTCCTTTTTGCAAATGGAAATAAATATATGATGAAATTTATTGATGACTACACTAGAATGTGTTGGGTTTATTTATTTAAGAACAAATTTGATGCTTTTAAAACATTCAAGAACTTTCATACATAGATTGAAAATGATGCACAATCTCATATTGGCTCTATATGCACTGATAATGGAAAATAATACACATCAAATGAATTGGAAAACTATCTACACCAGCATGCGATCAAACATCAAACAACTGTGCCTTATAATCCCCAACAAAACAGAGTAATTGAAAGAATGAATAGGAAAATATTAAATATGGCACATTCCATGATGTTTTTCAAGAATGTAAAATTGATGTTTTTGGTTGATGCATTTCTATGTGTTGATTACGTAAAGAATAGATGTAGATCTAATGCTATTAGAAACAAGACTCCTTATGAAATGTGGTATGGCCACATTCCTTTGGTAAATCATCTTAGGGTCTTTGGTTCCACCTGTTATGGCTTGATACCAAAGGAAAAAAGGAACAAACTTGGTGCAAGGAGTCATAAGTGTATCTTATTGGGGTATTCAAATGCCTCCAAAGCATACCATCTCTATGATGAAGTTAATAAGAATTTTTTTGTATCTAGAGATGTAATATTTCTTGAATATTCCAAAGCTGACAATGTTAATGAGTGGCAGCTTGATCACTTGGATAGATTCAAACATGAAAAATCATTTCATGAATTTTATAATCAGATTCCACGTCTTGAAGGGGTGATTCCTATACTGGATCAATTTGTGGAATCTTCTTCTGAAGCACTCTCTCCCCCACATGAAGCTCCAACCACTGATGATACTTTGAGTGATGTGATTGATACAATTAGGAGACTCAATCTGGATTCAGTCCCAACTCAGTCAACTGAGCAGCCTAGGCCATCTCAAAAAGGTCCTCCAAAATGGTTAACAAAGAGACTTGAAAGTGTTCTTCCTAATGAGGTTGGAAAGACAGGAACAAGAAATTCAACTAGGCAAAATGGAGGTGATGTAGATGATTCTGATTCACCCATTGATATGGATGTTTCTTATGATTGTGAACTAAATTTATCTACATATTTTAAACCTACTTCCTTCAAATAAGTTGCTTCGCATTATGAATGGAAATAAGTGATGTAGAAGGAATATGATGCCTTGATAAAGAATGGCACTTGGAATCTAGTTGATCCTCCATTGGGAACCAAACAAATTGGCTGCAAGTGGGTCTACAAGAACAAGTATAAAGCTGATGGCTCACTTGAAAAACACAAATCTAGGCTTGTGGAAAAAGGTTTTTCATAGGAGGAAGGGGTCGATTATGAGGATACATCTTCCCCCACAGCAAAATGGGCTACCATCTAGACACTCTTTGCCTTGGCCACTCAGAACGGTTGGAAAGTCAATCAAATGGATGTAAAAACTGCTTTCTTGGATGGAGATCTGAAAGAGAATGTTTTTATGTCCCATCTAGAAGGATTTTTTGTGAAGGGCCAAGAACACAAATTATGCAAACTTTTGAAATCCTTGTATGGCCTCAAGAAAGCGACGCGAGTCTGGTATGAAAAGTTAAATGAGCATCTTTTGAAACTCAACTTCAAACATTATGATCTTGGTGATGCAACTTTGTTTTTCAAGAAAGTTGGAAAAACAATTTTATATCTTGTGGTACATGTGGATGATCTTTTGATGATAGGGAAAAATGAGAGCTACATTGCATCCATAAAGAAGGAATTGCGGAAAGGTTTTGAAATCACTGACTTGGGCTATTTTCACTACTAACTTCGTATTGAAGTAACTCAACATCTGAAGTCTATATTCCTCTCTCAAAAGAGGTACATTGGAGATCTGTTGAATAGGTTTGGCATCATTGAGTGCAATACTTTGACTACTCCAATGGAATAGAACTTGAAGTTCACATCCATTGAAGGAAAAGAATTTGAGGATCCAACAAAGTATAGACAGATTCTAGGAAGTCTCAACTACTTGACTACTACTAGACCAGACATTTCATTTATTGTTGGAATCCTCTCCAGGTTTATACAAACGCCTTGTGAGGGACATTGGTCTACTGCAAAAAGAGTTATAAAATACTTGAATGGAACTCAAGACCTTGGACTCAAGTATGGCAACTTCATCTTGATTGGATACTCTGATTTAGACTTCGATGGAGATAAAGAAACTAGGGCATCTACTTCAAGTTATGCTATGAGTCTTGGATTAGGATTTGTCTCCTGGAGATCATGCAAACAATTATTTCCAACATATTCCACAACAAAGGCATAATATGTGGTAGCATCTAAGGCAACAAAATAAATTGTGCACCTCAGGAAAATTATAGAATATTGGAAGGTGAAACAAGTGCATTCAACTCCACTCATGATTGACAACACCTCTGTAATAAAGTTGGCCAAGAACCCAAAGTTCCATGATCAAATGAAGCACATCAATACAAAATACCATCTAAATCGACATCATGTTGAGGCAAAGACAATCCATCTATGCCATTGTTCCACTAATGAGCAGATTGCAGACATATTCACCAAAGCGTTTGGAAGAGAAAAGTTTGAAAGATTCAGAATGATGTTTGGACTCACCAAAATCCCTTCAGATTAAGGGGGGAATGTTGACACCAAATCATTGGGATTGGGTGAATATTTGTAAATAATGTAAATAGTAAATAATGGAGAATAGGAAAATGAAGAGACAGTGGGAGGTGAAGCCCAAGAGTCTCTCCCTCATTGTATATATCCATGAGAAATATTAATGAAGGAACACAATTCATTTTGAGGAGTTACTTCCTGGCCTGACATTTACAATATGATGAGTGAAAGAAGTTAAAATTCACAACATAATGGACTAGATCTTATGGAAAAATATCACAGTATGAGGTCAAGATGCATAATGCAATGGAAAAGTGATATGTCTTAACCTATATGCCAGTTAGAGAATGATACTTGCCATGATATGTTAGTGATCATGGAGTTGAGAAGAGGGCCCTTGGATCATATTGGGCAAACCAATTCAATCAAATCGATTGAAAAATTCATCACATACGGTCTCCAGGTAATGACAATCCTTAAACTCATCCATTTTATCCAAAATTTCAAGATTTCAAATCGATTTTAGGGTGATATTTTTGTTTTCAAAATGATGCTCGGTGAATATGTGGGTTGATAACTTGAAAACCATGTATTGAAAGCTCGATACGTGAGTTTTAAAAGGAAAATTTGTGTATGTACATGACTATTCTATACAAAAGTTGTGTACATGTAGAGTAAAATGAAAATCTTAACTTATAATGGATAAAATCTTTCAATTTTGCAGGATTTCGATCATTTGGAGAGAGAGAGAGTATACTAATGTTGATAATGCACCCTTAGAGGATCAAAAATCATTGGATGGATTAAAAAATTGTGTGTTGATCAAATTCCTCATGATGCCCAACATAAAAACATAGAATCGATTGTTGGAGATGTTAGTTCATTTTTGGGACCCAGGCCAGGAGTTATTTGTTATAGATCATATTCCTTTGCTGATCGAAGTAGAGGATATCTACTTCATAATAGGGCTTTCCCAAAGGAGAGAAGTGGTTAACTTGAAAGGAAAGGCCCATGGAGGCCTTAACATTGCAGATTATATTACTGTATATTGTGCACCAGCTACTGACAAGGTTGGATCACAGGTTTTGACCAAGGAAATCACGAACCTATCAATAAAAATCATCCCTTTTACCATTTTTAGGATAGTAGGTTCAACCTCACTACATCAAGCTTCGTGGCCTTTGTCTTAGTAGTATAATGCCTAAGACCAATAGTATATGATTGGTGTACATCGCTCTTGATCAACATGAAGAAACAATTGACTTCAATCAGACAAGGTAAAACAAAGAAATTTGGCTATGGTAGCATCCTTTGCTCATTTTTCTTTGAGTGGATTCTAGCGCTATGACCTAAATTAGCCACCACCACCGGCAGTCCTACATATCCTAGGATGGCCATATGGGTAGATCTGATGAAGCAACTTGGCGGATACAAAGTCACTCGAGCGACCTTCGATGATGAGTTATTCCACTGGTGGGAGCAACAAGTCGTGGCCATAGATGATTACCCCTATGCATGCGTATATTTTTGAGAGGAACCAAAGCTAAAACCTCCACCAGGAGATGCATGGGGCGATATTGGTAATCTTTTATTTTAACTTATTTAATTTACTTTTGGATTTTTAAATGTAATCTAAAGAAATTTGAAATATTTTTCCATGAAACAAAAATCTTACAAGATTAAATGACCATGATACAGATATTGGACCAGTGAGACCTGAGGGTCTACTGATACATATGTGTCACAGTAGAGACATGAAGAGAGCAAGAACTAAGTCTAAGAAACTTGTTCATATTGTTCATAGGAATGTGGAGATTTTGACTCCCCAGGTTCCCATGGTAGGAGTAGACAATCTCCCTGAGGCTATAGAGAGAAGAGTGGTTGGAATACCATGAGAGTGAGTGCAGCTCTTCCAATGAGTGGAAAATGTCATCATCTTCTTCCAAGATGCTCATCCAGGCAGGGCCCACAGCCTTAGATTTTTAGATGACTGATCTTTTTTTATATATGGACATGATCGGACTTGAGACCTACTTTCGTAGAACATTTGTCCAAATTTTGTAATATTTTGACATACTCTATCTATCTATATACAAATATTTTGTGATGATTCGATCATATATACAAATGATTTTGTGATATTTTTTATTTAATGTGATGAATGATTAATATGCCAATCCAATGTTTGGTTAGCTATAAAATCAGAAAATGCATTATTTGATCGTGGAATATGAATGAAAGTAATAAAAGTAAATGATCTTTGCAATAATCTCACTCTCAGAAATTGGCGATGTAATAAAGGATCCCTCACACGATAAATGTTATTTAATTGAGACACAACCAATTGTGAATCCAAATAAACCACTAATGATTCAATACCATAAGATATTGCTTTATATAGTAAATTGATAACAACACTGTATTCAGCCATATTATTAGAAGCAGAATCAATACGTATGCCTTTTGAGACTAACAACTGACCAGATGGATAATATATTACCCAAGCGACGGAAGCTAAATTCTGAGTATGTCTACTAGCACCATCTGTGAATCCTAAATACACAAAATCGGGTTTTCTTTTCCATGGGATGATTGAATGATTTTTAAGCTCTCTATAAAGTCAAAAACTATGTTTCAATGGTGAAGCATGACCATGGCACCTTATGGGATGTCTACCCCCAATGGTCCTAACTTGAACTATAATTTGTGTGGTGGCCTTGTGGGGAAATTTAATTTGTTCAAGCTATGGTCATTTTTAAAGAGCCTTAATTCACTTATGGAGTGACTTTGTAAGACAAACTAGATTAAAAAACCAAATATACAAAAGATGGATGATCTTTGAGTACAAAGTGTATGGAGGCTTAGTGTGTGATGCAAGTAAGCATACAAAGTGTGATAAGATTTGGATATGCGATGATCCTTTTCAATATCCTTCTAATTATACTAAGTGTTGGTTGTTCCTTGCATTGAAAAAAGAGATTTGTTTGTGGATTATGGGCCACTTACTTTTTTCCTATTAAACTATGTGGATTTTAATAAGGGACTTGGAAATTCAAATATTTTTGAGAAGGTTTTCATATGCAATCCCAGGATCATGTAGGAGACGCAAGGGAAGTTGGGATTACTTAACTTTTCTAGTAACATTTGCTTCTAGTCCCAAAAAAAATATTCTTTGGTTAGTATTAATATTCGTGGATAATGGGCCACTTACTTACTTCACTAATTAAGCTAATGTGATTTGCAGAAAATTAAGCGAAATACTTTGAAAACATATGTGGATTATGGCCACTTACTTTCCTCCCTAATTAATTTATGTGGGTATTTGGTGCAAATAAATCAAAATTATATATATATATATATATATATATATATATATATATATATATACATATATATATATATATATATATATATATATATATATATATATATATATATATATGTATATATATATATATCTAATTTCCTGATGAATTAGGGTTCATTCAAGCAACCAAGGGTACTGAATAGAAAACACAGAATGCGAAGTTGAAGGAAACTCACTAGAGGCTGCCAGTCACCTGAGAAAAGTGAAAAAAACAAGGCTTTTTGTTGTTTTTCTGACTGTTGCTCATGTTTGGTAGAAACAGACGTGTGCTTCACATTTTTGGTAGAAACAGATGTGCATTTTCTGTCAGCGGGGGAGAATTTTGAAAATACTTCACTTCCACTGGCTCAAAACAGATCCTGGGGGACTGTAAAAAATCCAGGGAGGTGAGGAGTGCCTTGAAGGATGTTTGTGCAGAAAGGAGCTCCTATAAACAATCTCTATATTAATGAAAAGAGATCATTATGGTCATCATTCCTGTTGTAGGGTTTTTGGAGTACAAGTGTACTAAAAACACCCCCTTTGCAGTGGATTCTTACCTACAAAGGATCGCAGTCAAAATTGGTGTTGCTAGTGGATAGACTTAAATAAAAACAACATTGTAAATAGTGGAAATATTGCATACATAAACATAAACTTAAACAAAGAGGTGTCTGAAGAAAACAATGCTCAAATGGAGCAAGCACATCAATAATATATGGAAAGATCTCCCTTTACTGATTGTTGATGGTAGAGGTTGAATATAATTAGAATCTCAGACACTTGAAGAGAATTATTTGGGCTAGGGAGCTCAGAAACCCTAAGCAAGGGGGTTTCCTTTCCTAAATCTCTTTGCAAGTTTCTCCTCAATCTAAAAGAATTGTGAAGACTCTCCAAAGGGTGGATTCCTCTTCACTCACTAAGATGTCGGGTTGCTTAGAAGCAATTTGGCCAACATGCTAGTGATCTTCACTTCCTTGTTTTCAATAATTAAATGGTGGTTTTCTTACAAGCAATTTGGCCAACATAACAATGTCTCTTCTTTTTGGCTCTCCCATGACCTGTTTATATAGATTTTTTGAATCCCTCTTCCCTCTCTTGGTACATGTATGAAAAAGACAAATGAGTAGGACAAGAGGATTCCATTGAGGGCTTCACTTATCCAAGGCGACTCGATTTCAGCTGTACTAGGCTGATATCGTATCAAAATACCGGCTCCAATTGTGTAGAGTGGTCCCAGACTACTTAGTCACCTTTTCTCTAATCACATGGATTTTTGAGGATATGCTCCATGCACACGTTTATTGAAGAAATATATGCGTGGCCTTAATTGATTTCTTTTATAAAATTTGGACCTTAGGAGAACCTTTGATTTTTAAATCTTCATAATGTATTCGGCTGAAAAAATGACTAATGTCTTCTAGAATGTACTAGTAGGTGTATGATTTTTCGGTGTTAACAGGAGTTGAGGAAGGAAGAGAAGACTCTGACAAATATAACTCAACCATGGCAAGATGAGGCTCTCCAACTATCCCAAGCAGTGGATGAGAAGCTTCAAGAGCTTCGCCAGAGAGACAACAATGATGCAAAAGGCTATGGAGCAAGTGATAGAAGCACTCTTAGAGGATGTGTGCATCGAAGAGAAACAGGTCTTAGATATTCTGTAGTAGTTCAACAATTCCTACAATAGCATTGAATCGAAGATCAGAGGCAAATCAGCTAAGTGGCTCAGGACAAGTGACATGTGAGTGTTGGGGACTTGTTAGGCAAAGCCCAACTTGGCCCAAATTTTGGCAAAGACTCTGCATTTTGTGGGGCGGAGTGTGCAGTAGAGCATGTAGTGGATCAACAGAGTGCATTGTAAGGAATTAAATATATCGCGCAACGTCATAAGGGCTTTGGGGTGGGTCAAAGCCCCTCCTTTTTGTAAAAGCACACGATTTTGTAAGGGATCAATGGTTTTGCAGCCATAGTTTCTTGTTTTAGGGAGTCCATGATATTTGGACCATGGTATTTTGATGATGTAATCGTACAATGTAATAGTATATATATGGAAAAATAATAATAAGAGAAGGGATAGGAATCAGTCAATATTATGGATGAATTAATGTGGTCTATAATTTGGTAACAAAGGAGAGGCTCTGCATCTAAGTGTACAGAGGCCTCAAGAAGAGTCTATAGCTAAGTGCGTAGACAACTTGTAGCTTAGTACGCAAGCCAAGAACAATTTTGGTTTTCAAATATTCATTATATTAAGCAACGATCCTTGTGAACATGGCCCTACATTGGGGTGAACCAAGGTACATTGGTGTCTTGATGTGTATATTTTCTTACTATATTTTGTAGAGGAGCAGTTATTATAGTTTCATTTTACTTCAGCATAGTGATGGCTTGTGGTTTTATATGGCATGTTTAAGTGATTAATATAATGTGTCGTAGTGATTTATAAATGTTAAGAATAAGATAACATAATAATATCACATCTCTTAATCCTTCAAGGCTGCAGAAACCTGGTTCTGCATCCTCCCATAGTCACTTTGGGTGAGACTGTGATCTACTTGTAGGTCGTTGCCAAAAGGGCCAATGATCAAGTGTTTTGTTGGTGCCTAGTATAGATTGATCCTGGATCATCCCAAATAAAACCAACAGTGCTGAAATCATGAAATGACACTCTAGGTAACTCAATATACCAATTATTTCTGGTACCTATAAGAGTTCGTTGGAAAAGACGAAGTCGAATGGAATCATCATTAAGACATGTGGATGAACATCATAGATGATACGTCATAACATGTGTTGATGCATCTTCTCCAGGATTCCCATTTAATTTTGGGATAGCAGAAGGTAACTTAGTGGGAATAATTTGCCACCATGGCAAATGAGCAATGGGATCATTAGCAAGTCGAGTTAAATCTGTAAATTCAAGAGTAGCCACAAAAGGAAACTGTCGATTAAATTCTAGAGGTGGATGACCTAGATATGAAGGGATAGCTTGGGCAATAGGCACTTGCATTCCTGGGTAAGGAGGGTTTTGATAATAAGGAACTTGGTTACTAGAATATGGAGGGTTTTGATAACCAGCATAAAAGTGAGTTTGTTGCCCAACCCCAAGATGGCAATAAAGCTGCTGGAATGGTTGTGTTTGGATTTGTTGGCCTTGAAAAGGAACTTGATGTGATCCATATTGTTTTCTGATAGGGGTTTTCATTCCCCCTAGTAAGGGTTCAATTGAGACTATGCTAAATTTTGAAGAATTTCACCTACTGAAACTTGAGGAGTACCTTGTGTAAGCAATTGAGAAGTTGAGGGACCTTGTATAGGTTGATTAAACGATATCTGGGGAGAACCAAGGACTGTTGGAATAGGTTGTAAAGGTTAGTTCACATGTATTTGAGCTGTTGAGGTGTTGATGGATAGGTAGGAATTTGTGATGAAGATAGTACAGTTTGAGGATTCACCAATAGATCCCAAAAATAACCAGGTTTCATGGGTAAAGTAGGTTTCCAAACACTGGTAGCCATTCTAGGATAAGGAGGACTATAATTAGGTGAGTTACCATATTGATGTATACCAACAATAGGTTTCCCCCCTGCCATGGGAGGAGGGGATGATGGAGGCAACTGTGATCTAGATGGAGGGTACCCAAAATATGAAGGGTTAGGCTGTTGAGGGTAGCTTTTCCCACTGACATAAGGGCCAGCCTAATTCTCTATTTTAGGTGTAGGTGGAAGAAGAGGAGAAGACTGTGTGGAATTCATAAGAGAAGTACCAAAAATTATTCTTGAATTGGATGATATGGGAGAGGTCCAAGGACTAGAAGCCACACTGGAAAATGTACCAGATAATGACTGATAGCCATACGAGATGGAAGGGCCACCATACAAATGAGTTTCTGGTGATGTCACAAAAATAGATGAGGAAGAAACACTTGATGTCTCAAACATAGTGGTGGACACAAAGTTAGATTTTGAATCAGTTCCAGTCATGGTTAACAATCCCATTGAAGATTGTCACGAGAGATCCGTAGGTAGGCCCAAAGAATTAGGTAAAGGAGATTGTGTCTGAGGTTGTAGAGATGGAAGAGGATTGTTTTGATAAAAATTAAGTCCTTCCCAATGAATGAGAGTAGATGGATGAAGCTATCTTGAAGGATTTCTTCAATACTCATAAGTTTGTATGGAAGAGGATTATTGTCAGGCCCAAGATATACTGGTTCTGTCTCATACCAAGGAAGAGAGGAGTAAGGTCCCAAAGAATCAGGTGAAGATGGTTAAGGTTCCTCGGGTTCAATAACCTTAGGAAACAAAGTTTCTAACTTACGGAGATCAAATTCAATGACCTCAGGTAACAAAATTTTAGGGACTTATGTTTCAATTGTGTCAGTGTCACCAATAGGGAGAGTTTAATATTGGGTTCATAACTCAAAGGGACAAATGGTTCTACCTGATCAATATCAGGTGGAGGGCCAGAAATACTTCTCGATGTTCCTGATTCAGTAGCTTGCATTTTCTAATGCTTTGGACAATAGTTAGGAGTAACCTCTAGAGGAAGAGGAGGATTATTTTTCATTATACCCGAATGATAGGGAGGGGGATTTTGTTCTTCCACGTTGGATACTAAATTTTACTAACACAAACAAATAAGTCAAAAAGAGGGAAATCTAGGCATAAATGATTACTAAGCAACCGTGAACTACAATTTACACCTTTGTGAACCAAGGAATTGATGTATGGTATCCAATCTCCCTGAATGTTGTGTTTGATGTATCACGGTATACAAGGTGGCAGACTCGGTTACCTATGGATGAATAGCAACCTATTGGGGACTCCCAAAATATACACGAAGGTACGTGGGATTACAGTTCATAGTAGTGTTGTATAATGTGTAACCACTTGATGAGAGTGTTCCCATATACCTTACATGCGTGGAATGCCACTAATATACCCGAAGGTACATGGATTATGATCCTATACACTCACATATGTGGAATGAGATTTTAGCCCCGGGATGAAATGGTGGAAAATAATGACAAATCATACATTTAATGACATCGAAGCACATCTCTAGCCTATACCTCTAGATGTTTACATTAATGTTACAAATTCTCGTTAGGTTGATTCAATAAATTTTAATGTTTATCTTTGATTATGTTTTAGTTTTGGGGCTCACCATGAATGTCACCTAAATATCCTAAAATAGAAATCTGACACAAGAAAATAGGAATATTTTCTATTTCTGATCTATTATTGAATGTTAGTTTTGTTGTGATGATGATTGAGGACTTTGGAGAGAACAATGAACAACTAGGGTTGCAGGTTTCTGAGCACCATGGAGGTGCAAAAAGGGGGGAGCTCCACTCCCTCCTACAGGCAGGCAGTGACCAGCAAGGCAAAGAAACCTTTAGAAACTATCAGAGGACCTACAGGAAACACGGATAAGAATATGGAATGGGATCAGGGGTTCACCAGACCAAGAGACAACAACATCACAAAAGATAAGGAGGAAGAAGACAAAAACCAGGGATTAGAAAACAAGGCACACAAGGGGCCCTACAGACCCAAAGCTGAGGTCACTCCCAGAGTTGTTTTAAATGATCTTGCCCTGTAGGTGCACAGAGATCACATGCAGACCTATGCTATCATTAGTAAATTCATGGGATTATGGCCCACTGAAAAGGCACTACAAACATGGATCAAATATCATTGGAAACTGAAAGGAAGAATTAACCTACACCTTGGGTCAAAAGGTTTCTTCACTATGGTCTTCACAAATATTGAGGATAAAGATAGAGTGTTTGAAGGAGGACCCTACTTCTATGTAGCAGCGGGCCTCTATATGCAGCCGTGGATGATGAATTTTGCTCTAGAGAGAGAGAATTTTACCTTTGTGCTGGTCTGGGTAAGACTCTACTCCCTTCCTCTTGATTACTGGCAAGAGGATTCATTATCTTCCATAGGAAACAAACTAGGACGTTTTGTTAAAGCCTCTGAAGCCACTAGACGGGGAAAATACACCTCCTTCGAAAAGAATATGTGTTGAGATGGATCTTTCAAGATCCCTACTAGACGAGGTCATCTTGGAAGTTTTTGATGAAAAATGGGTACAAACAATAGATTAAGAACATATTCCCTTTAGATGTTGCAGATGCCTGTTGGAAATAATACTGAGAGGGGGGGTGAGTCAGTATTATTAAATCAATAAAAAAATTTCATTTCCATACCTAAATACATATACGCTACTTCAATTAAGGGAACCCGCGTGTATACACAACTGTGTCTAATGCAACTAGCGTATATCCAAAATACTTATGATTCATTTCATCCATTAAATGTTGATCTTTAGTTAGTGCATCAGAACGTCATTAACCATATGTACAGTAAGCAGGTGCAGTAAAATAGAACAGATCATCACACACAAGAAGCACACATGAACACCATGATATAAGGTGGAAACCCAATGTGGGTGAAAACCACCTGCTGCAAGTCATCTCTATCTTCTTTTAATATGAAACTTATTTTACAATAAATCTGTATTGGTGTAGTCTTATACCAGTACGCAGGTTTCTACCTACAGAGGGCTACAACCCTCTCTCGTTTTCCAGACTCTCCTGGATGGGAGCTACAACCCCCTTAGCTCTTGTACTATCTGATCCATTTACTAGTATGTAGGTGAATGGATACTGAATGCTCCAATCTTCAGTCATTTTCCAGCTGCTACTGGAAAGGAGCTGCCACCCCCTTTGCTCTTGTACTAGCTAATGTACTAGTACTTAGGCACCGGCCTACAATCTCCTTTCATCCTCTAGGGACCACATTTCATACATTTTCAGACTGGATACTCCTGAAGCACAACACTATAATCTTGAAGGCCACGTTTCATCCAATTTTCATACAGGACCCATAAATATCATTGAAGCATAAAACAATCAATACTAGCATCATCAATCTCTGAATCACTAAAACACTGAAACCCTATCAACAACACAGTCACCAGAACACAGAGCAGACAACAGAACTCTGCAATAACAATCAGACCCAACTGCAATCATACTTCACAATGTATACTCTACTACGATGAATCAAACCCGCGTACATACGCGCTTTCACCAAAGACAACCCGCGTACAGATCTACAAATATTTTCTCATAACTTTGTAGCTGTACCAGACATCAGTCATACCCATAACATTTACAGAACATGACATGCGTCAGTATACAGATCTAGAATAAACAAGATCAAACCGTATAGAGATGATTCATTCCAAGCCATTAGATCCCGATCTATCCTTGAATCTTGTTCTCCATCAACCGTTGAGATTCCTCCTTAGCTTAGATCAAGCAATGCATCATAAACCCATAACCTGTATATCAGATCTCATGCTTCATCAGATATTCAAGACTTTTTCCATGCCTTTGCCTAATGATCTTCTTCTCCTTTTATAATCTTAGGCCTTACTCAATACCATGGTCCAAAACCATGACAAATCAATACCATGGACCCAATACTTGGGATCAACACTTCTGACGAGATACCATGGTCCAAAACCATAGGTTCAAGTACCAAGAACTAAATACCACGCACCAAAAGTAAGTTCTCCCACATGTACGTGCCTTTCCATGCATGAATGTGCATGCATACACATACGCGACTTTGGAATGTCTAACCCGCGTTTAAAAGTGGCTTGGTCACGATGAACCCGCTTATGTATATTTCCTTCATTCTTGTAGCTAGATCATCAATTCCTTGCTACTGACCTGCTACACTATGATCTGTCATCTGTGTGATTTTCCATCAAGGACAACACTTGTCTCATAATGCCAACAATCTCCCCCTTTGGACTTGATGGCAAAGCTAACTTGTCATACTGAGAACTGTCATCTGATTTCTTTGAGTTGTCCAACATCCCATGCATTCAGTCACATCTGATATCTTCTTTTGTAAATTCATCTAGTTATAAATAAGTGAGATGTTCTTCTACGAGTGGGTTGCCATCAAGTACGATACATGCATCATAATGCCAACAATCTCCCCCTTTGGACTTGATGGCAACAACACCAAATCACTCTCCCCCTTTGACATCAAGGGCAAAGGGCAGACCAAGATATTCTCTTTCCTTGATAAACATTATACTGTCCATACTCCCCCTGAGTACCTGCTAAAATCTCTGAATGAGCTCCCCCTTTGTATATGCCAAGGTGTACCAATCTTTCCATGCTCCCTCTGAGTACATGCTGAAAGCTCTGCTCTTGCTGAATTGTGTTGTTCATCCTCCCCCTGACTATAAGCAAGGTCTGCAAAAAGATGTTCTACAAGAACATGACTCTATACATCATAAGTGACCTTCCTAGTACCAAAGACTCATACATACATCCATCTCCCAACCAAGTGGGGATATACCAGAATTGACTCATCTACCCAACCAAGTGGGGATACACCAGAAGTTTACATATGACAAATAAGTACATTACATTATTCATCCCAGGCATAGTGGGGAAACCAACATAGGCCGTTACATGACCTTGATAAGACGAGATATACATGACATAGAGACGAAATATTTAAAACAATTCTATGAAAGTCATCAGCAGCATCTGTCAATCATCATTCAGATCAGCAACCATGTTCTCCTTCTGCACCTGTTCCACCTGAAATCAAATCATATATGTGACTGTATCCACAAAAACAAGCGTATATACGCAGATGTTCTTCATAAAACTCGTGTACAACCACTTCCAGATCAACAACCTCTAAATGTCCTGTAACAAGGTATGTCTGCATATAGATATCAACTCATCCTTTTGATCATCATCATAAAATTATTCACATTATATCATATGTGAAAAACACCATAGTCATCTCATCATCATCAAGATCTGCATGATACCATTCATGTAACATTACACGGAAATATCCCTTATCTGACAATCATCAATCAACATATGTGAGTATCAACCTATCATCATATAGGTAAGAACTCATCATCATCATATCTCCAACAATGCATCTCCATGTATCCAGCATATAGCACTATGTATCTAGAGCTCAAGACAAGACTTCTTGATATCATCCATAGCAACAATCCTCATCCACATGAGCACCAAGAATTATAGGAAACCTGCATCATAACTGTATTATATGATCGTTATGCATATGATGACAGCAGCATACGAGTGACTCATCATCAAGTAAAGAAGATATGTATTCAAGCTTTGTACTTCTTCTTATCCTTATAAAGATCACCTTGTAAAGACCATATATGCATCATCAGAGAATCAACCACAAATCTGATCTGAACATCAACTATGTAACCCCAAGAATCATATGATATTTGTCATGGATAACTCATAACCATATCATAGCACGATATATCATTTAGCCATATAAGCATCATCACCGAGGACTACTAACCATAATGCCAAAAATGCATTATTCAAAACATAAACTCCCCCTGAACCTGTGCCATATGTTTATTGTCACATCTGATCATGCATATATCAGCAAGAAGTATCATGACATCATCATCATCAAGTTAGGATCAAAACACTTCTAAACATCTTATGAGTATCAAGACATTTCCACACATCATTAACAGATTGTAACCATTATCAAACAGAGCAAATAATGGACTGAATCATATCAGACCCTTTTTCTGAGCCTGTCCCTTCTGCTTTTCCTCAAACTGACATATACACGACTGTGCAGTTTCTAACTCACATATATACGTGACTTCCATTTATGAAACTTGTGTATGAGATTTAGGACACTGAAGTTGTACATTTCAGCTCCCCCTGAGTCTGTTATGTCTGTGTTGTGCTATGTCTGAGTACATTGTGTTGTGCCACATCTTTCTGACTGTAGTTCCTTCTTCTTCCATATCTTTAAGCGTGATGATGTTTTCTCCTTTTGGTATGGTGCCCATACTTTGTTCCTGCTTTCCTTTACTATATGTCCAAGCTTGTTAGATGCATAACATCTTACCCGTTTCATATTCCTCCTATAGCAATCAGCAGCTTTGTGACCAAACATATTGCAAGAAAAGAAATATCCATTAAAGTACCTGGAATGTGATGATCTTTCTGCATGACGGTCTTGAACCACTCTTCTTCTGCATCTAGCTGCAACATGTCCAAGATTATGACATACATAACATTCAACCTTATTCATTGGAGCAGTAAAAGATTTTCTTTGAAGAATTTATTTCCTTGGCTGTTGATGGGGTTGACCTCTCATTTCCTTGTTGAGCATTTCAGATTTTGCATTAGATTCCCTTGCCTTACTAGATTCTTCTTCAATAGATTCATGAAAACCAAGACCAGCTTTGATAGCAGGAGACCTTTGACTACTAAGAATATCATCGAAGATCTTAGTACTATCTTGAAATCGTAAGAGCTTATCTTTTTCTTCTTATTTATCTTTTATAATATTTACGTCAACCTGATGTTGCTCTTCCTTTTCAAGATACTACTTCTTCATGTTTTCTTCAACATTTCTTCCTTCTTCCAACTGATGTCTTAGATCAAGAACTTTTTTTTCTTGTTTTTCATGAGCTTGTAGTAGTTCTTTATTCTGCTTCTTTGATTCTTCAAGATCTTCCTTTAGCGAGAGGATCATAGCTTCAAGCCTTTCATAGTAACAGGATCTATCTCTGAGTTTCTTGATTGTTGTGCTTCTTTCATTTACTTCATTTCGTAATGATGTCACTTCATCCTGCAAATTTTGATATTTTTCCTTGAATAGCTTCCTTACCTTGTTACCATTCTCTAGTTGAGCTTTTATTTTGGTAGCTACTTCTTTGAAGGCACATTCCCTTTTGTTCAATAGATCTTGTTGATCTCTGATTTTGTCTATTAGCCTTTTAAATTCTGCCTCTATTTGATATCTTTCTTGCTCACCCATAAGAGAAAATTCAGTTGTTTCGCTATCGCTTTCATCATCTTCACATGGATGGATAAATGTATCACCAGAGGAAAACAAATTCATACCTGATAGATCTTGTTCATCTTCATTCTAAAGTGATTCTAAATCTGAAGTGCTTCTTCCACATAATCCCAAATCGATGCTCCCACTGTCATAGTTCTTCTGAGATGTCTTCTTCTTCTTAGGCGCTTTCTGCTTAAGCTTCTTTCCCATTGATCTATGGATCTCCTTCAAGCGATCAAGCTTCTACCAAAGGACCTGCTCTGATACCAATTGTTGGAAATAATACTGAGGAGGGGGGGTGAATTAGTATTATTAAATCAATAAAACTTTTTCATTTCCATACTTAGATACATATACGCTACTTCAATTAAGGGAACCCGCATGTATACGCAACTGTGTCTAATGCAACTAGCATATATCCAGAATACATATGATTCAGTTAATCCATTAAATGTTGATCTTTAGTTAGTGCATCAAAACTTCATTAACCATATGTACATTAAGCAGCTGCAGTAAAACAGAATAGATCATCTCACACAAGAAGCACACATGAACACCATGATATAAGGTGGAAACCCAATGTGGGTGAAAACCACCTGCTGCAAGTCATCTCTATCTTCTTTTAATAAGAAACTCATTTTACAATAGTTCTGTACTGGTGCAGTCTTATACCAGTACGTAGGCTTCTACCTGCAGAGGGCTACAACCCTCTCTTGTTTTCCAAACTCTCCTGGATGGGAGCTACAACCCCCTTAGCTCTTGTACTATCTGATCCATTTACTAGTACATAGGTGCCTTCCTACTGAATGCTCCAATCTTCACTCATTTTCCAGCTGCTATTGGAAAGGAGCTGCCACCCCCTTTGCTCCTGTACTAGCTGATGTACTAGTATGTAGGTGCCAGCCTACAATCTCCTTTCATCCTCTAGGGACCACATTTCATACATTTTCAGACTGGATACTCCTAAAGCACAACACTATAATCTTGAAGGCCACGTTTTATCCAATTTTCATACTGGACCCATAAATATCATTGAAGCACAAAACAATCAATACTAGCATCATCAATCTCTGAATCAATAAAACACTAAAACCCTGTCAACAACACAGTCACCAGAACACAGAGCAGACAACAGAACTCTGCAATAACAATCATACCCAACTGCAATCATACTTCACAATGTATACACTACTACTATGAATCAAACTCGCGTACACCCGTGCTTTCACCAAATCCAACCCACGTACATATCTACAAATATTTTCTCATAACTTTGCAGCTGTACCAGACATCAGTCATACCCATAACATTTACAGAACATGACATGCGTCAGCATACAGATCTAGAATAAAAAATATCAAACCGTATAGAGATGATTCATTCCAAGCCATTAGATCTCGATCTGTCCTTGAATCTTGTTCTCCATCAACCGTTGAGATTCCTCCTTAGCTTAGATCAAGAAATGCATCATAAACCCATAACCTGCATACTGGATCTCATGCTTCATCAGATATTCAAGACTTTTTCCATACCTTTGCCTAATGATCTTCTTCTCCATTTATAGTCTTAGGCCTTACTCAATACCATGGTCCAAAACCATAACAAATCAATACCATGGACCCAATACTTGGGATCAACACTTCTGACGAGATACCATGGTCCAAAATCATAGGTTCAAGTACCAAGAACTAAATATCACAGACCAAAAGTAAGTTCTCCCACATGTACGTGCCTTTCCGTGCATGAATGTGCATGTATACGTGTATGAAACTTTGGAATGTCTAACCCGCGTGTATACGTGGCTTGGTCATGATGAACCCGCATATATATATTTTTTCCTTCATTCTTGTATTTAGATCATCAATTCCTTGCTACTGACCTACTGCACTATGATCTATCATCTGTGTGATTTGCCATCAAGGACAACACTTGTCTCATAATGCCAACAATGCCATGAGCATGGGCACCTTTTTAGAGACTGTCCCCTTAGCAAAATAAATAACAAAGACAAAGCAACCACTATGAAAGATACTAAAATATTTCACAAAGTGGGACACAGAGGAAAAGGAGGCAAAAGGGGGCCAAAACAACAACAAACAGAAAGACAACAGGCCAATCTAAACAGGTTCCAAGTTCTCAAAGAAGAGGAGGGAATATCAAAGGAAGATCAGGTAATGGAAGGAAACTCAGAGGAAAAGGAGAAAGAAGAGAATAGGGAACAAGCATGGGATGCTACTAAACATAAAGAAGTAATGCCATATAATGAAGAACTAGATATGGATCAAGAAATTATTCAAAGTGAGATGGAAACTGAGGATCAGGAATTGCTGGAGATTTTGGATAGAGAAAACCTAGATCTAGAAGGATTCTTGAAACAGGGAACCATGGGAGGGGTAGACTCATTACCTCAAGAAGAGTTCAACAGAGTACAACAGTTGTTCCTATGGAAAACTCAGGACAAAGGGACAGAAAAACAAAGCAACAATGAAAGATCGGACAACGAAGGATTGAAATCTATGAAATCTACACTAGGACTAGCTCCCAGAAACCCAGGAAAGAAAAGAGGAAGAAAAAATGAGAACGTGCTACTTATGGAATGTGGAAAGCTAATGATTGATTCAGGTAAGATGAAAGACCTATCTAGTTACTCCTTTACAAATCTTTAATGATGAAGTTCACATCTTGGAATATCAGAGGTTTAGGTAATAAAAGGAAGCAAAGATTACTTAGCAATAGAATGAAACAAGAGTCTCCATATATGATCTTTATCCAGGAAACTAAATGTTCCATTGAAAAAATCACAGAACTTAATAGTAAGTGGCTCAATAAATATGAATTTCTTGAAGTTAAAGCATATAATACATCTGGAGGCTTACTCACTCTTTGGAACCCCCACAAGATTGGCATAATAGATGTTGAGGCATCTAGGAACTATTTATCAGTGGTTATACAACCTGTGGGAGACAGCGTGACTTACTTGGTCATGTATGTCTATGGGCCACAAAGACTAGATGATAAAATCAAATTTTTGTATTCTCTAGTAGAACTCAGAGATAGACATGTAGTAGTTCCCTAGATATTGGGTGGGGACTTCAACATGATCAAATCACTCTCAGAAAAAAAGAGGGGGGGGGGGGGGGACAACAACTTTAAATAGAGATTCCACAGCATTTCTAAATTTTATATATAATATGAAGCTAGTTGACACTGATATGAATAATGGCCTATTTACCTAGAACAACAAGAGAGGAGGGGAAGCTCAAGTAGACTTAAAACTAGATAGATTCATAATTTCAGTGGACCTTATGATCATAGACAAGGAAATGACAGGGAAAATTCTCCCTTTTGGTGGCTCAGACCACTGGCCTATTCAAATGGAGGTGCAGGGCATCGGCTCCCCCAAGAATAGGCCTTTTAGATTTGAAAATATTTGGCTTAACCACCCCGATTTCATTAGTAACATAGAAATATGGTGGAAAGAGGATCTGCACATTCAGGGAACTTGAATGTTTCTACTTCACAAAAGACTTAAATACATCAAGCTCAGACTCAAAGACTAGAACAAAAAAGTATTTGGAAATATTTTTGCAGCAAAAAAAGAGGTTGAAGACAAGATGCAAAAACTCAATCAAACTCTTATTGCAGAGGGCTTTGATAGAGTTAGAGATGACCAAGTTACCAAACTTCAGCAAGAATGGGAGAAATTATGCAAACAAGAGGAGATATATTGGAGACAAAAATCCAGAGTTCAGTGGCTAAAAGAAGGGGAACGAAATACCAAATTTTTCCACAGATCCACCATGGCGAACAGATCTCATAATAGGATCTCTTCAATCAAGGATGAGAGAGGTCATCTTTGCAACTCCCATGAAGATATAGAATTTGTGCTAGTACAACACTTTCAAGGCATAGCAAAGGAGTCCAATGCAGATAGAGAACTCTTTATCAGAAACTTAACAAGGCATATACCCAAGCTAGTGTCTAGAGAGGACAATTTCAATCTCAACAAGCCAGTTACTGAAGAGGAGGTCAGTGATGCAGTTAAGGAAATGCAGAATGGCAAAGCGCCAGGCCCTGATGGTTTTAATGTGGATTTCTTCAAAGCCTGTTGGAACATTGTTAAACAAGATATTATGAATGTGGTGGAAGATTCCAGGTTGAATAGAACCATTCTAAAGGTGCTCAATACTTCATTCTTATCCCTGATCCCCAAGCAGGACAATGCTCAGACTCCAGACAGGTTTTGGCCCATAGCTTTATGCAACGTGGTGTATAAAATTATATCCAAAGTTGTAGCCAATAGACTCAAACCCCTTCTCCCTACTCTGGTGTCCATGGAGCAATCAGGCTATGTGGAGGGTAGACAAATTCTCAATAATATCATTCAAGCACATGAAGTGGTGCACTCATTGACGAGCAATAAGAAGACTGGCATGATTATGCAACTAGACCTTGCCAAAGCTTATGACAAGCCGAATTGGACCTCTATTAGGAAGGTCCTTCTAGCCTTTGGATTTGATCATAATTGGGTAGGATGGTTAATGGCACTAGTCACTTCTTCTAGTTTTTCAATATTGGTCAATGGTTCTCCTTCCAAGACCTTTTCTCCATCTATAGGTCTCAGACAAGGAGACACACTATCTCCCTTCCTCTTCATCCTCATGATGGGAGGACTTGGGCAGTCTATCAAGCATGAGAAAAATGGGGGTCATATCAAGGGTATCCAACTTTCTGACAATGGGAAAGCTTTGTCCCATCAACAATTTGTGGATGACACTATGCTGCAGGGAATCCCCACAGTAAAAGAAGCTCTTGCTTATAAACAAATCCTGCATGACTTTGCTATGGCCACAGGTATGGATGTAAATCTATCCAAATCTAAGATTTTTTTCTTTAATACTAATATTGCTATTCAGAGAAACATCTCCAGAATTCTAGGCTTTCAAAGGGAGGTCCTTCCTTCCAAATATCTGGGAGTTCCTCTTACTGTTAAACCTTTGCACAAAAGCATCTGGGAGCCGATCATCAATAAGATGCAGGATAAAATCAGAAAATGGACAATAAGATCTTTAAACTTGGCAGGCAGGTTGGTGCTGACAAAAGCTATTTTGCAATCTATCCCCATTTTCATGCTTTCAGCACTTCCAGCTCCAAAGGGAGTTTTACAACAAATGAGAACTATTCAAAGAGACTTTCTTTGGGGTAAAGGGGAAGGGAAAAGGAAATGGGCCTTAGTTGCCTAGGATAAACTCTGCAAACCAAAATATTATGGGGGCCTTGGTCTGGATGATCCAAAAGTTCTCAGCAAGGTTTTAGGTGCAAAGTTATGGTGGCAGTGGGTAAAAGAGCCAAAGGCTCAGCGGGCTCGTGTCCGGAAAGAAAAATATGCCATATCTTGGCAAGAGAACGATCATATAAGGATGACGGGAACCATAAAAGGATCACACATCTAGAATAAGGCTTGGGAGAATAGAGACTTAGTGCAGAAAAACAATTTCTAGCAAATCAGAGAAGGGGACCTTGCGCTGTTTTGGGAGGATAGATGGAAACAAGAACAGACTCTGCTAATAGAGGACTTTTTGGACCTAAAGAAAGAAATAGACAACAAAGGGCTATTCAGAGTTAAAGATTTTTGGGATCAACCCAGTCTAGAAGAGAAATGGAGAAACTGGAAAAACATAGAACCTAGGGATGACAACCCCTTGAAAGAAAAAACAGAAGTACTAATGCGACTGTTGGATCAAAGGAAGATTCTAGTTTCTGAAGGACATGATCAACTCAAATGGGACAACAATAAAGAAGGCAACTTCAATATTAAGGAAGCCATGAAGATGTCTCTAGAGTTGGACTCCCAAGTTCTGGACAAGGTATGGCAGAACCTCTAGAAGCATCAACGATGGATGAAAATTAAAATCTTCATGTGGTTGGTTCACCACAAGAAAATTATGACTTGGGAAAACATTAGAAAAAGGGGTGTTCTAGGACCTCCTAGATGTCAGCTCTGTAAAGCCCAAGAGGAGACAATTGAGCACCTTCTCAATGACTACACCTTTACCTCTGAGTTGTGGGATTCTTTTGCTACACTCTTCCAACAGATAGATAGGGACAAAGATAGCTTTATCAACACTCTAAAGAACTCGATACAAAACTTTTCTGAGTATGATTTTCTCCACTTGGCTTGGGTTTTGAGTCCAAGTTCCTTAATTTGGAATGTATGGAAAGAAAGGAACAATAGACTCTTCAAAAATGTTCACAGCACCACCCAACGCACATTTGAGCAGATCCTCAGACAGCTCAAGGAGACAGTTGACACCATTGTTCACAACTCCCCCATAAAGCCACCTCCAAAAAGAGAGAGACAGATTCTCTGTCATTTGATAATGCAGGGACTTATACCACAGGGAATGGATAGGAAGGTCATGAATTTGCCCAACAAGCCAGATTATTGGCATCCTCCCCCTGGAGGTTTCCTAAAATTTAACATCAATGGGGCATCTAAAGGCAACCCAAGTCTTGCTGGTTATGGAGGATTGTTACGAGATAACAGTGGTTGTATTCTACTCATTTTCCATTGCCATTTGGGAAAAGCTACTAATAATCTGGCTAAATTAATGGCACTTGAACAGTGTCTAGATTTCTTGAAGCAAGACAATCTACATAATATTATTATTGAAGCCAATTCTGAGATGATTATTAAATCGGCTAAAAGAATTTGCTGTGGCACAGAGCCGGAAAAAGTCTCAAGGCACTAGAGGCTGATACAAGTCTTTCAAAGGATTCAAGTTCACCTCCTAGACTTACACACTGTGAGTTTTACTCATGCGCGATGAACAGCCAATAAACCGGTAGACATTCTGGCCAATCAAGGAGTGGCTTGTACTAAAAACGGAGTCAAGATTATCTGGATGGAAATGCCTCAGAATAGATTAAGGGATCAATGCCTCAAGCAGGCAGAAGAGGATTCAAAGGTTTATCATAAAAGGGTCATAGAAACAGGATCAGGTTGACCGTTATGCAGAGTTCTTACACAAGCAAGGTCATTCTAGGTATGTAGGTTTATGTTTGGTATTAGTGTACAGAAGTTTCAGTGGCTTGGCAGAATTCAGGGATCCTCTTTTTCCCATGGTCAAAGAAACGGTACTTAGTCTTTCTCGGTAGCAGCTCTTCTCGACTTTCTTAGCCGGTAGTAGTTTTACTGCCCTCGAAAGGGTTTCTGACATATCACACCACTTTCAGGCGGTTAGCGGTTTTCCTTCTATGAGAGCGATTCCACTCACCTTTCAACACGTGGCCCAAGATGGACGGAAATACCACTCTCATCGTGTGGTAATTTTCGGTAAGATTGGGGCTTGCGATATGTATAGGGACCGTTGGATCTACTATGGTCAATCGATGGCTAGGATTGCACGAGCATGTTGGTGGGTCCTTTTTGTAGATTATCTTCCGAGCTGCTTACACATTCTATTAGGTATCATGCGCATTTGGTGGATTTCGGGAGGTGTATGGGAACAAAAGTTAAGGTTTAATTCAGACCCGATAGTTTACTCAATTTAGCTTACCTCAATTTTTCGGGTCTGCTCCGCATGATATTAGGTGGGCTTACTAGCCACCCAAATTGTCTCTCCTCCATTGGATCCTTGGCTTAGGATCTAACAGATAATTTATGTGTTAAAGCCTTTCTATACATTATCTTTGTTTACAATTTAATAGAAGGTTATACTCTTGCATTAGCAAAAAAAAAGGAATGTTAGTTTTGTTGTGCTAATTTCAATTACAGATTTATAAACACATGTTTTTTCATTGCTTCCTGTGCCTAGGTTTCCTTAGGTTGTTTGGTGATTGAAACAGGTAAATTTCATCAAGCTTAATGTGACATTCATGAGAAAAATAGCTTAAAAGAACAATGTTGAATAGAAGAAATAAAAAGTATAGAAAACCATCAAAGGGACACTTAACACAGTGTTTTGATGAAGGATTTCACCCCTCCTGGGCTAAATCTCCTTGGTCCAGCTTCCATGGATTGGGCCTCCGTATTAGATCAATAAGGAAAAAAATGTTGTTTACAAAGCTCTACTGCTCCTGATACCTTCAAAGATGTGTTCAGAATGTCGAAATTAACTAGGAACACCTTTTCCTAAGCTCAATTTGGTCGAAAAATGCTCCAGTTATGGCTCAAATAGCTTTTGCCTACAATTTCTCCTTCAAATCTAGAAGAACTCCAATTAGGGCCACTAAATTTGTGCCAAAATGTCACCATTATCAACTTTAGTTTAATTAATTGTTAAAGAGTTTTAATTAAATATTAATTCGTAATTAGCATTGTGACTGTGCAATTAATGCTAACTATAGCCCTATCAGTTTAAAGGAGTGGACACATGGCATTAGCTATCTTGGTATTTTAGTTTTCGTCAATTGACCTCCACTGTAACCATCGGGGTATGCGTTCACATGGTGTGTACTAACCATTAGGTTAAGGTTTGTGGAGCCGCCTACTTTAACGGTTTTCAGTAACCATTGTTGCGATCACATGGGGAGGGTTGGCTTGTGGGTAGCCCCCCCCCCCCCCCCCCCCCCCAAACCACCAACCTTGAACATAATACACATTAAATATGTGTGTGGCACTATAGTGGTTAAGAAAAAAATGTAGCGGAGTCGGTTGAAGGCTTTAGTCTATGGATAGGAGGTCGTGGGGTTGAACCCGATGCCTCCATACAATTTTTTTCCACTGTGGAAAGTCTGCCTAGGCCATTGGGAGGTGCCACGTGGTGGCCTCCGGGCTTGCCACGTGGAATTCTCTCATTGGTCTAGAATTAACCAATAAAACTACACCAACGCACCTGCCACATCACCAAACTGCAACCAATCACATTGTGACATTTGGCAAAGCATGATTGAATGTTGACCAAAGTTGACCTTTCCTAGTCACTTGCCACATCAGCAGTAAGCACTGCTGACTGTGCAGTGACTCGGCATTTCTTTTTGAAAATTTTTACGTGTTTAGCAAAGTGAACAAAACTCAATATATTCCACATAGGAACTGGCCTTTCAGTGAAGGAAGTTGTGTTAGGATTGTTTTACGGATATAGACGCGATTGTTTAGGTTTCGAGCCATTATGAGAACTTTGATTTTAGAGCTAATACTGAGCACCTGATCATTCCTCCCCACTAGAAGCCTTTTGGACCCCAAAAGATACTATCAATTATTCAGCAAGTGAGGGTATATCTCCCTCACCTTCTCAATCTGAAACCATTTGGCTTTAGAAGGCTTTTGTCCCTTGAGTCCCACTATAAGGTATTCGACATCCCCTATTTTTGAAGTCCTAGTTCTTCTATCAAGTATGAGATCCTACTAAATTTCATTAAGATATTTTGGCGAGAAATCATCTATTGATGGCAGATGAACATGCTCTCCTTGATCATTAATCAAAGGAGGCTCAAACAATCTCAAATTCTCAACATCAACAAAGTATATTTTCGTATAAGCAGGAAAATCAAGCTTAAATGCATTGGTACCAATCTTTTCCAGAATTTTAAAAGGACCATTACAGATTATCTTAAGCTTTTTACCTTCCCCTTGAAGTCTCCCTTTGTTAATATATAACCAAACTTCATCTCCAACTTGAAATTTGTGATCAACTCAGCGTTTGTCATGCCTTTCCTTGTAGTTTCTTTTACTTTTCTCAAGTTGTTCCTACTTTGTATGATGTATCAAATGAATTTTATTTATGAACTTCCTTGCCTTATCGATGTCACTGTGACCATCAATGGCAATATCTTTCTCAAAGATGAAGTCTAATGGCAATCTTGACAAGTACCCATAAAATGCCTCAAATGGTGATGTGTTTGTGAAAGAATGATTTTCCCTATTGTATGCATGTTTTATGTAATGAAATTGTTCATCCCACAACTTAGGATGTTGGTTGCAATATCCTCTATGAAGATGAATGACTATTCTATTGACCACATCAGTTTTCCATCTATTTGCAGATGAAAGGTTGTACTCTTCTTCAACTTAGTTTCCATAATGTCCCACAAATTTGACCAAACATTCCCAACAAATTGAGAATCTTGATCACTTACAATGGAAGTAGGAAGACCAAAATGAACCCAAATGTTTTGGAAGAAAAGATGAGTTATTTGTTCAGCTGTAATTTTCTTTTTACATGGTGTTAGTATGCACATTTTTCTAAACATGTGTACAACTACATACAAGTAATCATGATCTTTCCTTAACAATGGAAGACCTCCTACAAAATCCATTGAGATACTCTCCCATGGACATGAAGGTACCAAAAGTGGAGTGTACAATCCTAGTTTCCTATTACTGGGCTTACTAGTTGCACACAAAGAACATCCTCTTATGAAATGAGATACATTATCAAACATGCGTGGCCAATAACAATACCTTTGGAGATTCACTACTGTCATGCCTACAACAAAGTGTCCAAGAATCAATGAAGTATGTGCCTCCCTTATGATATTGTTTCTTTCTCCCTGTGGAATACATACCTTACCCAAATGATATAACAAACTGTTATGTACATGATAATCCAACTCTTTAATTTGGTTTCCTTGACTCAAGATTGCATACACATCTTGAAAGTCACTATCATATGCATACTATTCAAGGTAAATTTCATGTAAAATATAATTTTTCTTGAGTATAATAGATGAATTTACAATAGGCCTTGAAAGCATATCAACTACCTTATTGTAGATTCCCCTTTTGTACCTGATAACCAAATGAAACTGCTATAGAAAACCCATCCATATAAAATGTTGTGACTGGTACAACTTTGACTGTGACTGTAAGTACTATAATGGTTGATGGTCGGTATGGATAATGGTCTCCTTTCCCATCAAGTAGTGTTTCCATTTTTTGACACTTTGTACAAATGTGTAAAGTTCTTTTTCATAAGTGTGATAGTTAGTTATAGCTCTATTGTAGTGGCTGCAATCACTCTCCAAAATTTTTCCTTATCCTGTTTTAGAGCTTCCCTACCAACCTTTAACATCACTTTGTATTGATTCATCAAGTACGCAAGCTTCAATATTTTCCTTGCACAAAGGTAGCTTGTCGATCATAGTCGATCCATTCCCCTCACGGGTTGTTCACCCAGACTTGGTCCAGTTGCAGGCTGAGCAGATTCCCCATGAAAATTGCACATTTCTGGAGGGTAACTAGCCTTCCCTCCAGAAATTACGGAATCCTCTCTGGCAACTTGCTGGGCTCCAGGATTATGCAATCCTACCAACCAACACTCCTAGCAGGATTTGCGCAAATTTCCCCAACATGGCTGCTCAGCCCAGGATTTGTACAAATCTAGCCAGTAGTTAGCTGCTATGCCCAGAAATTACACAATCCTCTTGGGTAGTCAGCCAAGCTCCCAGTCAAGAATGCACATTTTTCCCAAGCAGTTGAGCAACTGCATGCATGAACAATCTGGTTGACCAATTCCTCTCGGGATCGAGGAAACTTGACTTGCATGCATGCATGAATTTCTCTTCCTGGAATAGCAAGAGACAACATGCAAAAGGCATCCCATGATTCAGGGAGCTACTTTTAGCAGCTGGGGGTTACATGAAAAATTGTTTTAGAAGTTTCCCTCTAAGTGTTGTTTTTTCCTAGATTTGTTGTATGCGCATCATGAGACCAAACTTATTTATTCGACGTGTTAGAGATCATTCATTCACATCAATCTTGGAGCTCTAACATCCCACAACACACCCAGGACTCTTCGACACATCAGGCTCAACTATCCAAGGGTAAGTGGCCTCAACTTGTCTTTATCAGCATTTTTTTCACTTTTTGTGTATTCGCTTGTGTCAGTATTGTTTGCTTGACTTATTTGAATGCTTACTGTCATTTACATGTATTCTAGCTTGTCCTAGCTCTATTTTAGTTTTCTTTGCTATCTCACTACTATCGCGTGCATGAAACTGTTTTGCACGGACGTTTGCCCAACCGGCGAACTGCCTCACCCACATGCATGTTGATCTGTTTGTTGAATATTTCATTCATGTTTTTCATGCACTGTTAATCACTTCTACTATCACTTAGTGTCACCATGCATTTACTGTCTTAGTTGCTTTTAGTTTCCCGTCGGTAAGTCGGGCCAACCTTGGCCCGGGCTCTACCTTCACTGAGGCCGCATTGTTCAATCTGGGGAAGGAAGGCTCACGTTCCTCCCTAGAAATGTGCATTCTTTCCCAGTAGTGGCCTCCAGGACTATTTTTCACCTTTCTACAGGACAGTGGCTGCTTGGCCCAAGAAATTGCGCAAATCTGTCCCTAGGCCAGTAGTCCTTCCCAACTAGAATTGTGCATTGCGCAAACCCAGTAGCCAACTACTTGACTGGATTGTGCATTTCACAGATCCAGTAGCTAGTCCTACCTCTGAGATAGCCCATATTTCCTTTTTCACAATTTTGGCATCCAATCACCTAGCCTCCCAGTAAAATTTGCGCAATCTTGCTCATCAGTTTCCCAGGTATGTGTTGTGTCCTTCCTCGGATTTTCTTTGTTTCCACTGAAATATTTCTTACCATGCATGCTTCTTGTTTCCATAACTTTCAGGTGTTCATCTGTCTCAATGGATTCTAATAGAATGGGATCATAGGACACTAATGGAGTTGCAGTTGGGGCAGCAGTTGATTAGGTGTCGTGTAGTCCATCAATCCATGAAGATACAAAGTTGTATCTAGACAAGGACATCAAATTGAAGTGGCAAGAGGTTAATGAAACATTCGCATGCACTTTTATGGAAGACCTCGAAGACCACCAGGTGTACATTAACATCCACAAGTATGGCTTGTAATAGATTTCATGCAGATACCCCATGTTCCCATGTGCGGACATGATTCACTGGATCGTCTCTCACACTGACCCCAAGACGATTACCTTGAGCAATGTCAGTGGGACGAATCTTGCAACCTTCTAGGAATGAGATTATGATTACATGTATTAGATGTTAGAGCCCATGACTGTCATGAGTCCTCCATTTAGCTTGCCCAATAGCAGAGCTAACTCCAGAGACATTCTAAAGGATTGGGTAAAGGAGCCATCTCGTTTCAGGATGACACCAAACCAGATCTACAAGACAAAGATATTGAGGAAGGCGTACCAATACTTGGTCATATTCACATGTTAACTTAGTGGCCAAGCAAGCACTGAAACCTTTCCTCAGAGTTGGGTGATAGCATTGGACCAACTGGCTAGAGAAGGAAGACCATGTAACTGGTCTGGCATACTGGCTTACCAGCTAAAGGAACAAGTCACGAAAGCTCGATAGTCAATGCATGTAGAGATTTATATGTTCGCCTACATCCTAGATGTAGTCTATACCCGACATGAATTTCTAGGTTTGGAATGGGTATGGTCACTAGTGAAAACTGTTGTGAACACATATTTCAAGTTGTTGTCCGAATGCAGCTTTAGGGGAGTAATCATATAGCTTCCCGACGATTTTTTCACCCTAGTGTACATGTTGATATTCGAACAGATCCACCATACATGTCAAAGGAAGCGATGGAGGCATTGTTATGCCTCTCTGTCTGGCAATTTCATCCAAATGTTTAGTGCGGAGAAGCCTTCGCATGTCCTGCCAAAGTTTTCATTGGACGTACTTGTCATGCAGGAAGTATCGTATCACATCTCAGTAGGATTGACAACTAGACTGCAGTGGAAGAAGAAGGAACCTTTGCCCACTCTTTCATTACAGATCAGGTTATATGAAATCTAGAATATCAAGCAAGTGGATGTCGAAGCACAACAAATGAAGAAGTACCCATTCAACCTCTGAAGCTTCAACCAGTATGACCCACATTGCATTGTGAAGGTTCACTACATGAGAGTTTAGTTCAACTAGATCCATGGGGAATTTCATTGGGCCAAGGAAGACTCATGGAGGTATTGCTACAATACCTTTGGGCCCAGTTAATAGGTTGGCTTCACCATTGAGCTATTAGCAAACTAGAATGAAGCAGCATCATGGAGAGCACCAGCAGTAGCAGTAGTAGCAGCAGTAGTAGAAGCAACAGAGCCAAGTATACCTATGGATGACAAAGGGAAGAGGAATATTATTGACCGCATGGAGGAGGAGCAAAGCTACAAGTTTTGAGCAGATCCACTTGTAGAACAAGCAGCTATGGCTATTCATGCAAAGAGGTAGCAGTGCCACAAGCGAATCGTGTGAAGGCAAAGGAATAAGAAGAGAATGGAAGAAGCATAGAAGGAATTGCATGAGCTGAGGGAGAAACACTAGAAATAACAAGAGCTATGCTAACAGGAGAAGGAAGTGCAACAACAGTAGATACAGCAGGGGGCACATCATGTCCAGATAGACAAAACAATGGCCATACAAGTAGATTATTCATTTGAACAGCTGGCATTAGGTGAACAGGGTGAACCATCACAAGGGCAAGACTTTGCTCATGAGATAGAATAGGTGCTTGGATAGTTGGATGCATACATGGTGCAGGAGGAGTTAGAACAGGACACTGACCTCATTCCTCACCACAAAGAGGTCAACTCACCCACTTCATTGTATCCATATGATGAGCAAGTATCGAATGATCAAGGAGGCACAGAGATCCTTGGTGGTCAATTGGAAGCAGAGATGCACAACATCTCCTTTGACGAATCTCATCACAGAGTTGTACAATATCACAGGGTACCAATTCCGAAAGACGAAAAATCCTCTGTTCAAGTTGAAGAACAAGTGATCATGATTGATGTGCACATGCATCCTGCTACTTTGGCCGATGTAACTAGAGTGTATGCCGAAGCCACTAGCTCAAGTGTCCATTTCCTCATAGCTAAGAATGAGCGAATGGTGAAGGAACTACAAGTGGCCAACAAAGGAGGAGACTTGGTGACAACATCTGCCCAAGCTAAACTAAAGCAGGCAATACAAGATGAATTATTGTCCCTTGATATAGTTATATGAGCATTTTACTCCATGTTTGGTATTGTGCACCAAGCAATTGTCCATCTCCACGGATGGCAACAGCGATGTGTGAGAAGAGCACGCATCTTGAAGAACATATATGCTATTGTTGATAACATTCAAGCATGAATGATGAAGTACAAGGTAGCTCTACTTCACTTTCCAAAGATGATGAAGGCCAATGCGGTCGAGCTGTAAGCACATATCCAGAGTCAGATCTAGAACTATGAAGACCTACCACAACTCATCACTAGCATACAAGCTTCCCATGCATGAGTATTCAAAACAATGGGTGTTATAGTGCACACTCATGCAATACCATCACTCAGGACTCCCATTGAGGTGAAGACAAAGAAGCAGGTTCAATAGGAGCTTGATTTGTACTTTGACGAGTTGATGCACACCACCACCAACCCAAACTTGCCTATTAGTGGAGACATCATGCTCATGTATGTTGCTGGTCTGGCCACATTGAATACAATAATGCACATGCTTTCAGATGAGTTGGACAGTGTAGCCCGAGCAGTGTACTCGGATGCTATGGAGGCAAGGTTCAGGTTTCAGACGAATGTTACAACAAAACACACAGACACTATCAAAGACTACTAATCTTGGCATCAATATTTTATTGTTGATTAGCATGAGGATGTTGAGCAGTTGGACTTCTATGGTTGTCTAAGTCAGAATGATGTCTAGTTTGGCTTGTTCAAGCCATTTTTCACATGGGTACATGTGCATTGTAATGTTGAGTCATGTCAAGTGTAAGTCAAGTCTCAATAGTGGATGTAATAGTCATAAAGTAGGTGAAGAGTCATGAGGGTAGTTGAATGGTCACAAATGGGAATGTCAAGGGTCACCCCACCCTTTGCTATAAATAGTCCCTCATAACTCATTGTATAGGCTTTTGGCCAGTCAAGTTTCTATTAAGATTATCATGAAGAAAGCTTGGACAATATTGTAATGCACCTTGGCTTCTCCACTGCACGGATCTAGTACATCTCTTTGGAGGGGCAGACAGATGTGGCTGTAACATTTCACTGATGGGGCTAGCAGGTTTACATGGATGTATTATATGATTGGAACTTACACTTTATATAATAAGAGCCAACACATTTTCATGCATATGTTGTTATTGTAGTTGGACTGCTCTAGTTGCTTTAATGATATATTTTGTTTAACTTATGTATTTTTGTATGAACCGATTCACATGAAATTATATGAATCTTATTGCAAATGTGTTGTATATGTTGTTAATGATGTCACCATTTGTGTCGATTGCTACGCCAGACACCAGATAGACCTTTCACATTAACCTTGCTATAACAACCATTGCACTCCTTCGGACTAATCCGTGAGTGTTGTACGTGTTATCTTACCTTGTATGTTGTGACTACCACATCCAAGTGGATTGCTCCGCTGGACGTTGTGTATGTCCTTTTGTATTGTGTGTTCCTAGCCGAGTTAGGACTAATCCCTTTCAACCTAGAACTCACCTCCACCCTTCTTGCCCCCATATGTTAGAACCTCTCATACACCTTCCTTTACTCACTACAGTGGTCACACCCTTGCTACAGACAGAGTTATCTTACTTTCCTCTGTGTGACATCGAAGTCAAAGGAATTACCTTACGACCCACTGCTAGGACTCCTACGCCAAATGATCTAAGGTCTAATTGGGACTTCTTACCGGGGAGATCACCTTGGCATGTTGGCAGGTCCAACACCATCAACAAGCTCCATTAAAAATTTCAGAATGAAATGAAATGGGCTTATCATGCTGCATAAGAACTGCTCCCATGGCATATCACTAGCATTTGTTTGAATCTAAAATGGTTGTCTAAGATCCAGAAGAGCCAATACTAGTGCTGAACTGATATTTTTCTTCAAAGCATCAAATGCTTTTTGTTGTACGTCTTCCCAATGGAAGACTTTATTGACACTTGCCAATGCATGTAGTGGAGATGCAATGGAAGAAAAATTAGCAACAAACTTTCTCCAATATTGTGCTAAAAAGATTCTTACCTATGTAACTGTATTGGGCTTGGGCCAATTCAAAATGACCTCAACCTTAGAGCGGTCGATCTTCAGCTCACCTCCTCCAACAATGTGTCCCAAATACACTAAATAATTCTTGCCAAATTCACACTTTGACATCTTTAAAAACAACTGTTATTTTCTCAAGACATCAAGTACTTTGTTTACATGCATGACATGTTCATCTCTGGATTTGCTGAATATGAGTATATCATCTAAGTACACAATGAAAAATTCATCTAGAAATGGTCTCAATACATCATTCATAACTCTCATGAAAGTAGTTGGAGTATTTGTAAGACCAAAAGGCATAACAATCCACTCAAACAATCCTTATTTAGTTTTACATGTAGTTTTCCAAATGTCCTCTTCAGCTATTCTAACTTGATGATAACCACTTCGTAAATCTAACTTAGTGAAATCCTTTGCATACCTCAATTGGTCAAGAAAATCATCAATTCATGGGAGTGGATAACAATTCTTTACCGTGATTTTGTTTAGTGCATGGACATCCACACACATGCGCCAAGTCCCATCCTTCTTTGGCACCAAAACAATGGGAAAACCACACGGTGAAGTAGATGGGCGTATGATACCTTTGTTCAAAAAATCTTGAATTTTCTTCTTGATTTCCATTCTCTCCATAATCGACATGCGATACATGCTGATATTTGGAAGTGGAACATCCTGTTGTAGTTGTATGTCATGTTGAATTCCCCTCTTGGGAGGTAACCCCTTTGGTTCCTGAAACATCTTGCCATTCTTGCTTACCACATCAAACAAATCAAATTTCAATTTGTCATCACAACCTTCAAAAGATTCATAATCAATATCATTCTTTTTCTTGATCATGAGAAGCACAAAAGTTTTACGTGCATTTACTAGTCTCTTCATCCGCCCTGCATTAACCAAAGAAATGCTCATATTTTTGTGATGGGCTCTCACAATGTACTCCACTCCATTCTTTAGCAATAAGTATTTGTTTTCATGGAAAGAAAATACTTCTTTCCTATCATACAAATATGGACTACCCAAAATGATTCCTGAGATGTCACGTGGAACTACATCTAACTCAACTTCATCAATGAACTTTTCAATAATGGAAAACTTGAACAAACACTTCCTTGTAACATGTAAGTTTGCATTGTTAACTATCCAACCCAATGGACATGGCTTATGATGAGGTATAGTTTCAAGGTTTAGTTTTTTAACCAAGTCTTCTGAAATTAGTTTTGATTGTGACCCACCGTCAAATAATGCATAAATCTTTGTATTATTTGAAATTACCCTTACATGAAACAACTATATTCTTGATTCTTCATTTGGAGTGTTGTTTTGACTATTTGAGGAACTAGTGCTTGCAACAACTTCCTTCCCTTTTGTAACCATGGCTGAAATATTGGTCTCATGACAAAAATCTGATCCAAGGTCATGTTGTGTGGTAGCAGTCATCTTTTGTTTCCCCTTATTGTTTTGTTTCTTGGGCCTTAGTTCGAGATGTAATTTCCAAAAATGGGTTTCATCATGCCCAACTTTGAAACAATGTTGGCATATGGTTTTTCCCCATCTTTCTTCACACTTGCATTTTTCTTTCCCTTCCATTTCCCCCCTTCTCTTTATCCTTACCCTTGAAAGGCTCCTTCTTACTACCCTCTTCCTGAATGTTCTTTCCCCTTGCTTGAAGGTGTGTGGCTTGCACACATACCTCATCAAAATTGCTTAGATTTAACATAAGGATAGTATGTTTCAAATAGGAATGTAAACCTACAATACATTTTAACAGTGTATCTTGGGAATTCAAATTTACTCCTAACAACAAAGCCCTCTTTCTAAACTCCTAGGTATAGTCTTGGATTGTTTGGCCTTTAAGTTGCCTAAAATTTTGTCAACTCATAATGGATTTTTCATATAGGCTAAATGGTAGAACTATATTTTAATTGCAGAAACAAATTCAACCCAAGTAATGGATATCTTACCATGAATTCACATTTCCTCTTGAGTCTTTTCTTCCCACCAGACTAATGTTTCTCCTTCTCACCTCAATGAATATAATTGGATCTTTATGTCATCTTCTTGAAGGTTCTGAATTCTATAGTATACTTCCAATTTTGAAATCCAATTGTCTAACTTTTCTACATTCACTTCACCACTGTACATGGGAAGTTCAAACTTAATGTCCAATTTGAGTAAGGGATTTTTTTCCTTTTGGGGTATGGGAATGAGTATGAACAGTTTTGGTGGTGGAAGTGGAAGATGTTTGAGATGTTGAGGATGATGAATATGATGAGGAAGATGATGAAGATGGTGGAGATGGAGGTGGATTCCCTCCATTACCCTTGGAATCCTTCTTATCATCCTTTTTGTCTCCTGAGCTTCCTTCTCCATGTGGAGGTTTAGAAATCTCTCCAACCATTCTAGTGTTCCTCTCTTCATAGAGGACTTTAACCATCTCAGTTAAAGTGTAGAAATATTTCTTGAATTCTTCCTCTTCTGAAGAAGGAACTTCAGGCTCTTTTTCTCTAGACATAATGGTTGTGGATTCAAGCTTAGAAACTAGTATTGCTTGTACCTCTTCAATTTAAATTGAAGGAAAAACTTGAGGAGTTTTAAGTGCAGCGGAAATTGGAACTTTGGGTGGTGGAGATTGTGGCCTTGTGGCTCTCCTTCATCTGGAAATTACCTTAGGATTTGCAACCAACAATTTCCCTTCTCCTCTATGCAACTTTAACCTTGTAAGCATCACAATTTTGCAACCATTAAAACCCTACTTGCACAAAACTCAGGTAATCAAGAAAATAAACCTTTGCTCTGAGACCAACTTGGTTTGTTATTGAATGTTAGTTTTGTTGTGCTAATTTCAATTACAAATTTATAAACACATGCTTGTTCATTGCTTCATGTGCCTAGGTTTCCTTAGGTTGTTTGGTGATTGAAATAGGTAAATTTCATCAAGTTTAATGTGACATTTATGAGAAAAATAGCTTAAAATAACAATGTTGAACAACAGAAATAAAAAGTACAGCAAACCATTAAATATACACTTAACACAGTGTTTTGATGAAGGAGTTCACCCCTCCTCGGCTAAATCTCCTTGGTCCAACTTCCATGATTTGGGCCTCTATATTAGCTCAATATGGAAAAAAAAATGTTATTTACAAAGCTCTACTACTCCTGATACCTACACCAATGTGTTCATAATGTCGAAATTAGCTAGGAACACCTTTTCCTGAGCTCAATTTGGTCGAAAAATGCTCCAGTTATGGCTCAAACAGTTTTTCCCTACAATTTCTCCTCCAAATCTGGAAGAACTCCAGTTAGGGCCACTAAATTTGGGGGTAGGCCCGAAAATAGGGGAATATGCCAAAATGTAATTGTTTTAAACTTGATTTTAATTATTGTTAAATGGGTTTAATTAAATATTGATCTGTAATTAGTGTTGTGACTTTGCAGTTAATGCTAACTGTAACCCTGGCATTTTGGAGGAGTGGACATATGACATTAACTATCGTGGTTTTTTAGTGCTTTCCACTGGGTCAACTAACCTCCATCGTAACCATTGGAGTATGCATTCACATGGCATGTACTAACTGTCGAGTTAAGATTTGTGGAGTTTCCTGCTTTAACTGTTTGCGGTAACCATTGCTGCGATCACATGGGGAGGGTTGGCCTGTGGGCTGCCCCCCCTAACCGCCAACCTTGAACATAATACACATTAAATATATGTGTGGCACTATAGTGATTAAGCAACAAACATAGCGGAGTTGGTTGAAGGCTTTATTCCTACGGATAGGAGGTCGTGAGGTCGAACCTCCGGACCTTCATACAATTTTGTTCCACTATGCCAAGTCTGCCTAGGTCGTTGGGAGGTGCCACGTGGTGGCCTCCAGGCTCATGTGGCATTCTCTCATTGGTCCTTAATTAACCAATAAAATTTCACCAACCCACCTACCACATCACCAAAATGCAACCAATCAAACTGTGACACTTGGAGAAGCATGATTGAATGTTGACCAAAGTTGACCCTGCCTAGTCACTTGCCACATTAGAAGTACGAACTGCTGACTATGCAGTGACTCAACATTTTGTTTTGCAAAATGTTTCATGTTTAGCAAAGTGAACAAAACTCAATAACTTCCTCATACGAACTCAATTTTCAGTGAAACAAGTCGTGTTAGGATCGTTTTACTGAGATGGACGCGGTAGTTCAAGTTTTGAGCCATTCTGAAAAATTTTATTCTTGACCTAAATACTGAGCACTTGATCACTTTCAATGAAAATCTAGCTAAGGGAAGAAACATTCGATATGCAACATACAATATGTAGCAAACAAGATGCAAGATGCAATTTCCCTTTTCTATGCAACTGTCCCTATACTAATGTACATGAAAAACCCTAAATGGCAATGCAAAATTTTTCTTTTCACCACACTTAATTTTCGAAATGAAGAAAACTAAGATGCAAATGTTTAATTACTGATTTAATTACACTTTTAAAAATGAGGACTAAAACCACAACTCATCCAAGCGATAAGAAATAATAAAAAAATCAAGTTTGTAAGCGACCAAATGATAAGAACAAAGAAAAATAAAAACCAATTTTTACCAAGGCAAAACAAAAAAAATGCAAACCAAATGGAGGCTTTAGAGAGATCACAAGACACTCAAGACTTAAGGAAGTTTAGTTGGAAGTAGGCTGACCAAAGACGGGCTCAAGAACCAAGGAAACATTTATGCAAAAATAAGGGCCAACACTGATGTAGAAGAGGCACCAGTGCGTTGTAGCACTGGCACAGAGTGGGCCAGGGTGAGGTGCAATGCTTTGTCAAAGGCATAGGGGGTGCATTGGGCCTAGGAAAGAGGATTTCGAAACAAAAATTGCAAAAAAGGCTCAATGAAATCACTTCCTAGGTTTTTCCTTGATTAGATGATACAACAAAGGTCTATCAAGGAGGTAATCAAACACAATGGATAAGGAAATCACCAAGGGAATACTCTCTTCCCTAGTGGAGTCACTAATTTTATATACATGATTTATGATTGTAGACAAAAGTATCTCCTCTAGGTTGATGGCTAACCTATAACAACAGAGAGACAAGGAACCCAATGCTTTTCCTTAAAGTAAGAAAATCACAGAGTGAGGCCTACCTAGAATCCTTCACATGCTTCTCTCCTTCTTTAGCTTGGAAGCTCCACTTCCAACTCCAAATGCAAAAATTAGAACTTGTACAGTCAGATAACGCAAGCCAAGAAATTACGAGATCTATGTTGTATCATCTAAATACTTCATTCAATAGATCAACATGGTATTGAAATATATGAAATAACAACATTGGATATAGGAAAACAATGAATTTTTTGCATTAATATAAAAGAAGGAGATTACAAACATAGGTAGCATTTGATCTTGTAGAAGAGTTCCTACAAGTTGTTGACTTGTCCTTTCATTGTCACAATATGCACCTCTAATCACCATAAATGCATGAGATAATAACCACTCATTGTAGCAGCATAAGGGAAGAATCACTCTCCAAAATCCAACCCCCAACCACATAGAAGGTTGGGAATATATAGAGAAGTAGGGTAAGTTGGGACTTCTTATCCAATTACCAATATAGGGTTTGAGATCCACCTTTGATGGAGGGATATGATCAAAGGATAAGTGGTGAAAACTCAAAAGTAGGGAAGGATAGGCTCTAAATTTTTTAGCCAAGGTAAGTAGTTGAAACAACTTATGGAAACTCCTAGAACGGGAAGCTTTGGAATCCCGATCATTCTCCCAGATTTCTAGAACCAACACAAGTGAAAAAGGGAGAAACGTGATGGTGACCAATGAAGGCCATAGTGGAGAAACCTATAGGTGATTGCACCCTAGCTTAGATGAAGTCGTTTAGAGCTAACACTCTAGGGGATGAAGGGAACATGCTTAGGGCTTTGTGCAAGATGGTGACAAGGGGGAATAGGATGTTGATTGACCCCATTAAGAGGATTATTGATCAGATGTGACAAAATGGACTATAACAATTACATGCCTCAGATCTTCAATTATATTTTTTTCTACAATTTTTGTTCTTTTACATTAATATTTTAGTGTTGCACTTCATTTTTGGAGCATTGGTGAAGATATTTGCAAAGAGTTGCAATTTTATTTAAGTGCAAGGACCATTATCACATGTAAAGTATGGATTTCAACATACATATGTTGGTAATTCAATGGTTATCATCTTGGAACGTACTCCAAAGAGATTGCAATCACTATTAATAATTTTAATGGGCATTCCTTCTCAATTTCCCACTTAGTTTCATTTTGCATCAATTTTACTTTTTTGGCAAGACAATTAAATTTTTTGAAGCATAGCTTAGAGAAATTTCATATAATACTGATCTGGTGCAATCAAACTACGTAACACGAAAATTTGACGTAGTAAGGGATAATATTTTTGGACAATTTTTAGAAGGTGCAAAAGATGGCAAAAATTTCACCTCCAATAGGAACATAAACATTGTAGTCATTGTGGCTATGGATGGAGGCTTAATTACACTTGTTCTTGAGGTTGTAGACAAGGATATAAAAATAAATTCAAAATTTATGGGACCACATTGCATCAAAATTAAACCTATATATGGTATCCTTGCAGTCATCACAATTAGTGGAAGTAAATGAGCAAGATAAAATTTTCTATCAGAAGTGTGCAAGAAGAATAAAAATGTGACTTAGGGAACCGTGTTCTTGTTGTGATTTGTTAGAGGATTATTCGGACATTGGAGATGAGAATGTACTCATATAATATGGTTTTTCCTTAAGAACCCAATTCATTTCTCCTATGGCTTTGATGATTTTTTATTAAGATGGTTGAAATGTTGTATTAAACTCTCTCAAAATGTTCTTGTTTTTGGAATGATGCATCTAGAAATCGATTTGCGATACCTTTAATTACTTGATGATGTTGAACTTGGGGAGTGCTAAGGAAGCATCATGGAAGCATCAAGTAATTCAACCAAAATAGGGAATTCATATAGATGTAGTTTCTCAGTTTGACATCAAATATGGAATACACTCGTACAAGAATGTATTATCTATTGCAAGTGCTACCAAATGTGTAAAGGTTTGGAATATTGGTGCTAACAAATGTGAGCCCAAATGCATATTCATGCATGTTAGCTCAAAATCAACCCCTAAAAGGTTGCTGATTAGGTAGACCTTGAGTAACTATTTCAAACCTACTTTCGGCTGAGGCTTAGCCTCCTCAATCTGAGAGGGCTCTCTCACAGGACTAAATATTTTGATAATAAATAAGATGGCTAACTCTATGAAACAAATGAAGAAGTGTAAATGGTTGAAACACAATTAGAAAATATTCATTGGGCTTATGGAGTCAAACATGTTTCAATATGACAATAATGTTAGCCTTACATGGAAGCCAGGGCATATAGAATTCAACACATGGAGAACACATCAGAAAAATATAGGACAACATAGTATATAAATATATGAAGGAAGTTAGAGCACAATTAGTGATTTCTAAGTAAACATACATTCATACCACTATATATAATGAGAAGAGAACAATACAAGACATTTTGAACATTGAATTCCTTCTGATTCCTGAGAAGTAAAGCCAAATAATGTATTACTAAAAACAGAGTCTTACACAAAGCACAATAACAAAGTTTCTCTGAAAATTTCCCAACCCCTGGTGTATTGGATTTTCTCGTATATATATAGCTCTTTACATAACTAAGATTCCTCCTCCATCATGAGGGGAATTCGAATTCTTCCTACTATGACACCTATTGATACTTAAAACTAACTATTAAATGTAACTGACTGTTGACTGATAGTTCTAGAGACCTAAAACAATTAGGAGTGTAACTCCTCATCATGTTGGTAGTAGCATTTATTACAATACAAACTCATTCTCTGACAAATGGCCTTCTTTAGTTTAGCTTTGGTGGGGGTTTGAAACTCCTTCTTAGCCCTTGATGCCTCATCTCTTTATTGCTCTGGAAAACTAGGAAACTGCTCTTGTTTTTCTTCTTTTCGACTCTACAAGGATCTTTGAAATCAATTATCCCTATTGTTCTTCTTGATTACACAAAAATGTATTGGACTATCTTGTTTTCCATGTACTGTAGACCTTGCTAATATACACGTGTGAAGACAAAACCTATTTAATGTTGCTTGAAGCATCATGAACAATACTAGCTATGAAATAATGATCACTTTAATAACACATAGCTTAGAGTTCATATATGTTTTTCCTCTGCTTGTTTTGCCCTTGCTGGATGCTTACACTTTGTAAATGATCCCTTTCAGAAACTCATTTTCAAAAAGATTTCCATTTTGTCTCTCAAAATTGGTCAACCGAATCATAATATGCAGCTACAGTAGTTTTGTAGTCCGCTACGAAACTGTTGTGCATTAGGCATCATCTACAACAGTTTCGTAGCGCACTACGAAATTGCTGTGTAATTTCAAAAACATAGTTTAAGGCCAAAATTTGACTTTCTTGAGCTTTATTTTTCTTGAAATGGCTTTTCCCTCCATCATGAAGCTTTTCAAAACTGAATAAATAGGCACCATTCTTCAAGGTAAACTTCAAAATGTAATCTATCAAAATTTAGGACTTAGCCTTACTTGCTATGGGATTTCCTTTAGACAGTTTCGTAGCGCATAAGAACCTTGAAAAAAGTTTGACATATGGAATCCATGTGTGAAAAGAGACAAATGACAGGAAAGAACAAAGTATTGACCCTTTTTTTACCATACCAACAAGACTCTATTCAAAATCTTAGACTCTAAAACGACCATGGAAAGACTAGACCAAGACTAACACCAATGTTTTGAAATCAAACTGATGCTTAGAAATTTGAAATTTTTCTAGTGTGCCCTTGTGGCACACTAAGAACTTGTAGCTCTAGTGTCGCTATCCATTCTATAGAATAAAACTCCGAGCTTCTACCCAATCTACTCCTCAAGCCTTTAATGATTTGCTGCAAGAAGAATTCAAACTGTACCTACTGAAATATATGCTCAGTCAACCTACCCTGAGCTTATTTGCACATTCCTACCTACCCTATCAGCTGCAATCTCCACTTGTAGCTCAAGGAACATGAACTTTCCAATGAAGCCAGTCACCGATATGATATGACACTTGAATCTCTTGACTGTGCTTGAAGCAAAAATAAACCAGATACTAAAATAACCAAGGCAGCATGAGGTGTAACTATTCTTCAAGATGAAAATATAACTGGAATCCTGAACAGTAAATATTTTCCATGTAGTCAGCTATAGGGTCAAAAACAACATGGTGAGTTTGATGATTCTCATAACATTCTATATATTTAGAAAACTAATTCTCAGCCACACAAAATTCCTTTGATATGCTATCCAACTACTCTTCTAAATGATCCCCACAAACAATGTAATTTTCCACATTATCACGATCATTCTTTGATGTAAGCTGCTACAAGGAATTGCAAAAATGAACAGCCTTTTCCTCTGCCTAAGGGTTATAAAAAATTTCTTCCAGTATTTCTTCTTGGTGTTTGTAATCATTTTCATACTCTTTATGATCAAAAGACTGGCAAGCCTACTGAATATTCACATTAATCTCAGAGGATTTAACATGGTTTTCATAAGTAAACACCTGCTGATTTTCATGTTGCATTTCATGGGATGTTATCCTTTCTTCTAGTTGTTGAAATGTATTGTTATGAAGAGCCTCTAAAATTTCTTCATCCATAAATTCCTCATCACCATAACAATCCTCCAAATATTGAATAAGACTCAAAGAATGTTTACAACAATCTTTGACCAGTAATAAGGAAGGATGACAGTCTTTATACATCTCGTAGAATTCATCATGGAAATTAGAAAGAGAATATAATGAACCATTTTCCAAGATTTTATACCAAGACCATGCTTTTCCTTCTAAAGTGGTCATAAACATCTTCATGAGACAATCTTCAGGGAAATGAGCCTTAAGATTGCGTACATGCATATGGAACCTAACCAAATGAAGAGCAGCATTGTCTTTCTTTTCATCTTTGAATATTGGAAGATCATCTAACCAATCAACCTTTGGCATAGGATTTGGAAACTAGGGATATGAGACTGATTCATAGGGGCATACCGGGCATTCATTCTTGCAATGGAACTCATATTGAAACTTCATCAAGCTACTAATCTTCTAGCAGTGGAGTCACCTTCCAATTTGTTATTTGATGTGTGGATTTGCCAAGGTAGTTTTGCAGTCTCAAAAAGATGTCTGAGCCCCTGCTACCTTCAAAAGTTCAGCTTCTTTATTTTGGAAATTAATAGACTTCAGGCTCCCAGCAAATGCACCAAAATGTTAGCTCATAATCAACCCCTGAAAGGGTACTGATCAGGTATACCTTGAGTAACTATTTCAAACCTACTTTTGGCTGAGGCTTAGCCTCCTCAACCTAAGAGGGCTCTCTCATAGACTAAAGATTTTGATAATAAATAAGATGGCTAACTCTATGAAACAAATGAAGAAGTGTAAATGGTTGAAACATAGTTAGAAAATATTCATTGGGCTTATGGAGTCAAACATGTTTTAGTATGACAATAATGTTAGCCTTACATGGAAGTCAGGGCATATAGAATTCAACACATGGAGAACACATCAGAAAAATATAGAACAACATAGTCTATAAATATATGAAGGAAGTTAGAGCACAACCAATGATTTATAAGTAAACATACATTCATACCACTGTAGATAATGAGAAGAGAACAATACAAGACATTCTGAACATTGAATTCCTTCTGATTCCTGAGAAGTAAAGCCAAATACTGTATTACTAAAAACATAGTCTTACACAAAGCACAATAACAAAGTTTCTCTGAAAATTTCCCAACCCCTGGTGTATTGGATTTTCTTGTATATATATAGCTCTTTACATAACTGAGATTCCTCCTCTAGCATGAGGGGAATTCGAATTCTTCCTACTATGACACCTATTGATACTTAAAATTAATTATTAAATGTAATTTACTGTTGACTGGTAGTTCTAGAGACCTAAAACAATTAGGAGTATAACTCCTCATCATGTTGGTAGTAGCATTTATTACAATCCAAACTCATTCTCTGACAAATGGCCTTCTTCATTTTAGCTTTGGTGGGGGTTTGAAATTCCTTGCTAGCCCTTGATGCCTCATCTCTTTACTACTCCTGGAAACTAGAAAACCGCTCCATTTTTTCTGCTTTTGGTCTCAACAAGGATCTTCGAAATTAATTATCCCTTTTGTTCTTCTTGATTACACAAAAATGTATTGGACTATCTTGTTTTCCATGTACTACAAACCTTACCCATATACACGTGTGAAGACAAAACCTCTTTAATGTTGCCTGAAGCATCATGAACAATACTAGCTATGAAATAATGATCATCTTTATAACACATAGCTTAGAGTTCATATATGTTTTTCCTCTGGTTGTTTTTCCCTTGCGAGATGATTACACTTTGTAAATTATCCCTTTCGGAAACTCCTCTTCAAAAATATTTCCCTTTTGTCTCTCAAAATTGGTCAACCGAATCATAATATGCAGCTATAGCAGTTTCGTAGTGCGCTACGAAACTTTCTGCATTAGGCATCATCTACAGTAGTTTCATAGCGCGCTACAAAACTGCTATGTAATTTCAAAAACATAGTTTAAGGCCAAAATTTGACTTTCTTGAGCTTTCTTTTTCTTGAAATGGCTTTTCCCTCTGTCATGAAGCTTTTCAAAACTGAATAAATAGGCACCATTCTTCAAGGTAAACTTCGAAAGGTAATCTATCAAAATTTAGGACCTAGCCTTACTTCCTATGGGATTTCCTTTAGCTAAGGATGCCTTTCATGCTGGCTTAGTTGTATCTTCAGATCTTCGATTTGCCTTTTCATAAGTATGATCCCAGCTCTCAGTTTTGTATTGACTTTCCTGATGTATCTTGCTTCCTTTATTGCAGGGGCTGACCAGGTGTAGTATTGAGCATGACAGTTGACCACTCGGGTATTGAAATCATTTTGTCTTCCCACGGAGCCTCCATTTTATTAAAATAAGCTTCCTTGATTGCATGTTTCCTTGAGGTTTTTCTCAGTTTGGTAATTTCAAGATTTGCTAACTTCAATTTCTTTTTCAACTCTTCTAAACTATATTACTCTTGAGAGATAACTGCCTTACCTCTATCGTTTTTATGCAGCTGTGATGATGTTTCTCATGAAGTCACAGGTACTTCATGAGAATTTGTTACCTCCCCTATTTCACTTTCTTCTAGCAGCATCTCTTGTATCTCTTTTGAATGCCTTGTCACAGGTCTTCTTGGTTTAAAAACAAATTTAGAAACCTGATCATCAAATTTGAGCTTTTTAGAGGTTTTCACCTTTCTAGTTTTGCCTTTACCTGTTTCTATCAAGTCTTCTTGAACCAGAGGAGACTCCTCAATGTCAATAGCTTTAAGCAAATGATTCAAACTTCCTTTTGAAACCGGGCTTGGCTCAGTAACCACTATCTTGCCTTTTTCGTTAGCTAACTGGCTCCTGGTTACTCGTCTTTGGACCGTTTCACCTATAGATTGCTCTTGTACCCCCTTTTTTATCTGACCTTTCCCTTTTTGTGACTGTTGAGGTGTGTCTTGGATCACTAGTGATCTTGTAGGCTCCTTTACATCCTTCCTAGCCTTCAATTTCACGAATCTCCTTGATCTTGTTTCTGTATGATGACTAACTGCTGGTGGAGAACTCTTCGTAGCCTGAGGACTGAGACCAGTTTCATTCTCGAAGCTAGACATAAACACGAACATGGACCATTCCGTATCTATTTTCTAGAGCTCATGCAAAACGGTCAATTTGACTAAGTCGTGATGAAACAACGAGGTCTCACAGGTTTCCTTCTTCAGCTGAACCTTGTCACACATTTTGCCTAGGCTACAAAACAAATATAAAGGCAAATCAATAGATATATTTCCAATGAAATGAAGCAGAATCTTGAAGTGATAAGAATACACCTTATGATACCTCCCCTCGTAGGTGACGTATCTCTATATGTAGGTAAGTAAATTAGCATATGAATCTTTGACAAAACTCTTGGGCACTGACTTGTTTAAGTCTGAATCAATGAACTCCGGCTTCAGAAATTCCTTGCAGGGGGTCATATCAAACTTGAAATTTTTAAACCATCTCTCCTATCCCCTTGGAATCTCAGTGACTGTAGATATAACCTCTGGAGAGATTGGCAATTCAAGCACCCCAACTTTCGAATTCAATCTTGTGAAATTTAAAGCAAATTCCTTGGTGACTTGCATATGGCCTCCTTGAAGTTTTTCACAAAATCTCCAACAGCCAACCTGTTTGAAGGCTTGTTCAACTTCATTGTTCTTTAGGATGATATCTAAGCCTTCAGGTTCATTCCTCAGACACCTGCCTGACCTATGATCTCTTCTTTCTGTAGACCCCTCCATGAAATTCCAACAAAGTGAAGATTTGAAAAAAAAAACTCGCACTGTCTCAATCTTGATCACTGCCTCGCTTGAAAACTGCCTCGCTTGATCTTCAAGGAATTCTAATTGAACACCTCCCAATTTTATCCTCATGCATGAACCCAAACATAATCATGACTGTGAATACTTGGCTTCTTTTTGAAACTTGCAACCTGAGCATACCAAGACAATTAACGACCCTAATGATGAGAATAAGCTGTTGAATGTGATAGGCAAGGTGTATGGGCCGACAACTAATGATGTAAAAATAATGGATTTTGATAGATTTGACAGCTAGATGAGATTTTCTACGGATCTGCATGAATCCCTAATTTAGTAGCGCAGCCAGTGAAAATTCTGGGTTTTGCGCTACGAAAACACCTAGACTGGGTTTTGCACTATGAAAACTCTTAGACAGTTTCGTAGCACATAAGAACCTTGAAAAAAGTTTGACATATGGAATTCATGTGTGATATGAGACCAATGATAGGCAAGAACAAATTATTGACCCTATTTGACCATACCAACAAGACTCTATTCAAAATCTTAGACTCTACAACAACCATGGAAAGACCAGACCAAGACTAACACCAATGTTTTGAAATCAAACTAATGCTCATAAATTTGAAATTTTTCTAGTGTGCCCTTGTGGTACACTAAGAACTTGTAGCTCTAGTGCCGCTATCCATTCTCTAGAATAAAACTCCGAGCTTCTACCCAGTCTACTCCTCAAGCTTTTAATGATTTGCTGCAAGAAGAATTCAAACTATACCTACTAAAATAGATGCTTAGTCAACCTACCCTGAGCTTATTTGCACATTCCTGCCTACCCTATCAGCTACAATCTCCACTTGTATCTCAAGGAACATGAAATTTCCAATGAAGCCAGTCATCGATCTGATCTGACATTTGAATCTCTTGACTATGCTTGAAGCAAAAATAAACTAGATACTGAAATAACCAAGGCACCATGAGGTGTAACTATTCTTCAAGATGAAAATATAACTGGAAGCCTGAACAGTAAATATTTTCCATGTAGTCAGCTATAGGGTCAAAAAACACATGGTGAGTTTGATGATTCTGATAACATTCTATATCTTTAGACAAATGATTCTGAGCCACACAAAATTCCTTTGATATGCTATCCAACTACTTTTCTGAATGATCCCCACAAATAATGTAATTTTCCTCATTGTCATCATCATTCATTGATGTAAGCTACTGCAAGGAATTGCAAAAATGAACAACATTTTCCTCTACCTGAGGGTTATAAAAATTTTCTTCCAGTATTTCTTCTTGGTGTTTGTAATCATTTTCATACTCTTTATGATCAAAAGACTGGCAAGCTTTCTGCATCTTCACATTAATCTCAAAGGATGTAACATGGTTTTCATAAGTAAACCCCTGTTGATTTTCATGCTGCATTTCATGGGATGTTATCCTTTCTTCTAGTTGTTGAAATGTATTGTTATGAAAAGCCTCTAAAATTTCTTCATCCACAAATTCATCATCATCATAACAATCCTCCAAATACTGAATAAGACTCAAAGAATGTTTACAACAATCTTTGACTAGTAATAAGGAAGGATGACATTCTTTATA